>JAPSGF010000012.1:3954290-4016689 GCA_035772895.1 Perdix hodgsoniae | reverse complement strand
CCTTCCTCCCTTCCTCCCTTCCTCCCTTCCTCCCTTCCTCCCTTCCTTCCTTCCTTCCTTCCTTCCTTCCTTCCTTCCTTCCTTCCTTCCTTCCATCAAGACAGCCTCAATCACACTCTTGGAATAATTGAATTCATGGCTGCACAAGCACGGCTGCTGCAGCAGGGGAAGGATGAGCTGCAGTTTCTGGGGACAGAATGTCAGGAAATGACATTTTAAATGACAAAATATCTCAAAGCAAACAGTAAAAGGAGGCATTAGCATGTAATCTAATTATGATCTTGTATCTGTGTTTGACTTTTCTAAGTGATAAAAGGAAATCTTGATTCATCAGAACTGAATGCTGTTCCAGAGATACCACCTACTAAAAGTACCAAAATCTTGGCTTAATAAAGCATTCTGATATTTATTAAAGCAGAACCAGCAGTTCACTAGCTGACAGTTAAACATGTAACACTCCATTTCTTAAGAAGATGCTTTGCTATGTCGTGTCAGGGAGGCATTAAATACTGATTCATTACAGAGAGGTTACTCCTGTGTGCTTTCCCTGGGGCTGGGGCCTGCAGCTCTTAGGCACAGGCTGATGAGAGTGACTGTGAAAATGCTGCTGGATCTAGGTGTTCTAGAAATTAAATACTCCTTCCTGTGTTGACAGTGGAAATTCCTCAGAATAGTTCACCTTTCACTGAGGGGACCAGCCTTGGCAGAAGACATAACTAAACAGCAATTAAAGCCTGTACTTCTTTTTTTTTTTAATTCTAAGTATCCTTGATTGAAACGTACAAATCCTGTAGCAATGAGTAAATTTAGCTGCTTCTTTAATTGCAGTATTCTTAGCAGAAACACATGACCATCAGTAGGCAGCCCATATTTAACTGAAAAACAAAATGATGCTTTCTATGGAAACAAGAGGGCGAGCTATAAAGTGCTTCTAGTTTCACAAAGTTTCACTTTAACAGTCAGGGCCATTTGGTGGAGATGCACTCTGTGTTACAGTATTCATGCTTTGACGTTCTTTTGTTAATGTTTTTTTTTTTTTTTGTGGAAAATATCCTTCTGAAACCAATCCAATATCTTATATTGAAAGCACAAATTAGAGCACTCATTCTTAACCTGTTGCTAACAGAAACATTATTTGTTACATCTGAATCTGAAATCCGGCACTGTGTACATATAAAACAAACTGTAAAAAGGCAAACCCTAAAAATAGTATTGACTTACCCAGTAAAACTCCATATGAACAAGTCCTTTCACAGAGTCTTGCCTTTCTGTATTTTGTACCTTTCTTCTACATATTCTTTCATCGTGGGTATAAAGAGTAAAATTCTAATTCTTCATGCCAGTTTTTTGCTAAGTGACATTGAATATTTCTGTAAATGGACGTCCTTCCCATATTGTTTTGTAGAATTACACTTGTACTACTAAGGGCTGAGAGGGCTGTTTTTCAGCACTGAGAAAATACACTGAAAGAAGCAACCCTTTCCCCTGAACCCAGTTATGGCAACACAGAGATGTTTTATGGATATTTATATTGGATAAATAGATGCAATGAGAAACATCAGATCATTCAGATAAAAATAGTGTCCAATATATCACTGTAATTCAACACCTGATGAAGATTTGAAAGTATGGAATTAAAGCATAAGGTACATGGAGTACTTAAATTATGGCTTGAAATATGTGCAGCATATAGTAAAAACATCAATTTTCTAGTCCAATGTATGAGCAATAGATAGACCATCCAGCTGGAGGAGTCATTACACAAGCAAAAAGTATCTGCATGCAGAGAAAAGAGAGTGGTGAATTAGGAAACAGTGATTTTTAAGGCCTACTGTATAGCAAGGATTTTGCAGTGGGAAATATGCCCTTGGACAGAGACAAACTGAAGTCCAGAAACATGTGGCAGATTATTTGCCAAAGGCTTTAATGAGCTAGAATCACGAGTGGTGCAAGGAAGTGCAATGTTTGTTGATCTTTCTTTTATTTAGAATTCTCTTGTAAGACCCAGGAAGAGAAAAGGAGGCTCTTAAATGTGTAGGCTTATTTACCCATCTGTATCTCACTGTGCAGTTCCACTAAACAGAATGAGAATGGGAAAATATCAACACAATACGTACATACTTGTATGTACCTCAGTACCAAGGAATGTGTTCTGTTCAGACAAAGAGCAAAAATAAGGTCTCTGGAGTCCACTTTCCCATAAATTGCATTTCTGTGCTGTTATGTTTCCATTTACTGCAGTGGTCCTATTGTGGTGTACAATTGATACAATAAAAAGGAGACACCATTTGAATAATTAGTGCTTATCGCCTTGCAGCAAGTAATGTGAAGGGAGTACTGAAACAAGGCCAGGCTGGATGGCATTAAAATGGGCTATCATTAAACTGGTGTAAGAGGACTACAGAGGTTGTATTCCAACACCTTTGGGATTTCCAGTGTGGTTTTATTATTCTGACGAGGATAATCAGAATAGAGAGACTGCAAAGAGATTTTCTGCATCGTGTAACGAACTCAAACAACAGTGCGTGGATGGATGGATTTCCATCCTTGTGAAGGGCTGTGTGCAGCTGGAGGAGCATTATGTCTTCAGGTAGCGTGTCAAATAGGACATCCAATTCAAACTTCTGTGACCGAGAGCACCGTTCTGTGTGATTCATACATTGCAGCCTCTCTTCAATAATGTAATGCATGTATTCTTTTTTCGAGATAGAAGTCCCTTACTTTATGCAGTGGAAAATCCACTGTGTTTTTTTTTTTAATCACCAACTCCCACAGAACAAAATTTCGGTTCAGAGTACACAGCTTAATAAAAACAAGTGTCACTCAACACTTTTGTAAGGTGGGGAAGATTTGCTTACTGTTATTTCCTGACAAGCTGCTGAGCTTTTGAGGGATATAGAGGCCGCCCTGAGGCTATCACTGACTTGTGTTATCAGAGTAAGTGGATGTCAGATGAGAAAGCTAATCTCATAAAAGCTAGTAAATGGAAAAATCCAGCCCTCCCAGCCTGCTTAGAAATGTGCAGGTGATTTAGAAATGGCCACTTGACCAAGCAATAACTGCAGTAGGGGAGGGTCTGTGGGGAGGAGTGGTTATCCTGGCACTCATGCACTACGCTTCTGGGGTCTGTCAGCTCCAGTCTGGTCCCATGTCTGAACAGTTTCCTCCAAAAGAAATCCAGGTTGTGCAGTCAAGGCTGCTCTGGGAGTCAGAGCAAAGTAAGGCAGGTGGGGATGTCTGAGCAGTTTGCTTTGGAAGTGCACTGCAAATCCAAACTGCAGCTCTTGATGTAAAATCATAATAGCAGTGAAGAACAAAGCTCTTGTTGATGTGTTAAACCATAGATCAAAAAGAATGTTACAAATATGGTAAAGATGATTATCGCTGACCAGAACAATGACCTGCTGGTTCTTCAGGATGTAGAGAGAGCATCCCTTTCACTGCAGTCAGCTCCTACCCAGAATTTCAAAGTCACTGGTGGAGCAAAGTGGCAATAATGCTTTTTCTTTTTTATCACACCATGCTACAAGCTTTACCTTTCTTTCATCTTAGCTTATTTCCCAATGCATGTATCAATTTTCAATATTTCGGACAAGAAAGGAAATAAGCCAAACACCTGCCAGGCTGATGATTTGATGAATATGCATGGTTTTGCTCGCATGCTTTAGATGCAGGTGCTTGACAGAAGGGAGCTTCCAGTCACAAGTGAAAGAACAAGTCAGTGAGAACAAAGCAATCCCCATGGCCAATTCTCACAACAACTTTGCTGTTTCCCGTCCAGCACATGAACCTCAGCCAAGGGTGTGTGTCCATGCTTGGGCACGTGAGCAATTCCTCTGAGCTTACACTGGAAATTTCAGCTGCTTTAACTTCTTCTCACACGCGCTTTGCTTTCTTTTTTGTGTATTCTGAGACTTAGGAACTCCTGATGAAAATTCTTTCAGAGGCAGAGCAAGACATGGCACCTCCTTCCATGATGCAGGCAGTAGTGACTTGACTGCAAACGGTCGTTTTCTGTCCTTCCTCACAAACGAACTAAACGCTTTCCTCTTCTTTTGTGATGCTGTAATCTGTCAGCAGCGTAATGCTGATTTCCGAGCCGTGTGTGCTGCCTGTGACTGACAGAGCTCTGGGGGGTGAATTGCTGTGGGGAGCGCCGGGAGGCTTTGTGCGAAGCTTGGCCTTGCAGCAGGAGATTTGCTTCTTAAAATGTTGGCGGAAACTTTTACTCAGCCAATAAAGAGCAAAAGGATTGACACAGGAATTGCTGAAGGCCAAGGCACGGGAAAAAATAGTAACTATCAGATGAAAGGTAGAAGCATCTACAGAAGCATGGTATGTAAAAGAGCGGTATAGGTAGAGGATGTGGTTGGGCAACCAGCAAAAGGCAAACAAAGCAACAAGCACCAGCACTGTTTTTGCAACTCTCTTGCGGGATTCAATCTACAAGAAAATAATGCATATCTGGTATTAATGGCAAGTGATCACAGTTACGTAGTTGGTGCTGATTTTCAGACGAGTTTAAATGCATTAGTGACCAAAAAAAGCAAAACAGCAGAGGAAAAAAAGGAAAAAGAAAGGAAGAAAAAGAAGAAGGAAAAAAAGAAAATAAGTATCTTTTATTATTTTTGAAGGGAGTATTTCCAGTGTGGAGCACATTCCCTTTCCGTTATAAAGCAACGGGTTTGGAAGCACAATGCTTGATGTGTCTGGTAACAAGGATGAGGTCTTACAGTTTAGACTTCAACATCGTTAACTCTTGAGTTTTATGGGATCATAATAAAGTAAAGCAAACTCTTTCTCTCTTTAGGAAACCATGTACACTCACAATTGAGTTTATGAGTCATAAGCGTGTGCGTAAGCACACAGCTGAATTTGAATTGCTAATGTGGGTTTATGGAGAATTTTACTCATCTGTTTGTGCATGCTATCAGGAAAAGGCTTTGCACTCAGGAATGAAGACTTCAATCAGCATGTTAGATTCTGGAAAAATTGACACTTTAGTGCTTGATCATAACTTACCTGCTTACGGGCATGACCGTGTTCTTCTGCTGGCATGTTGAATGTACTTTTGTATAAAGTTCTGGCGATAAGAAAATAATAGACAGAAATAACAGCCAGTGGCACAATGTAGAACACGAGGAAGCAAACCAGGGAGTGCACTTCCTGCAGTATCTTCTCAGATACAGGATAGGGAGCACATGCCTCAAAAGTTACATTTTTCTCAGGATTGCTGAAAGAATACAGATCTGAAAAAACAGCCTCGGGGATGGCAAATACCATGGAGACAATCCACACACAGCCAGCTTTACAGCAGGTCTTCAGGAGCGCGTCCGAGGTCTGCAGCTCCAGGGGCTTAACAATGGCTCTGTACCTAGAAGCAACCAACGCCATTGTCAGAGTACAGTAGTAGTGCCAGCTCTGGTCATGCACACTCACTGCAGATAACGGCATCTCTGTTTTGGCTGAAGTTGTAAGAATTGTCTTGGAAATGGAACAGATAGTTGCTCTTTATAATTCAGATGGAAATGCAAAGGTTGACTTCGAATGCATTAGTTTAATGGCTGGCAGAACTCCTCATCAAAGCCTTACTAAGTGAAGGTGCTGTTTAGATTAGAATCAGTAAAAGGAATCCTCTCTCCTATTTTCACGATCATCTCTGCTATTTTCATGGCACTGCACCGAAAGTTAAATGAGGGAATTAGTTTGAGAGCTGGTTTATAAATACTTGAAACCAAGCATGTATGCTATTGTTCTCCTCAGTGTTCGTAAGACCTCAGTGAGTGTAGTGATCTTACTCAAAGTAATGCTCAGGTGTTCATTCACATTTATAACATATGAGCTAATGCTGCTGTTGATACATGGCCTGTGATTCAGCCACATGTGGACTGAGTCACACATTTGAGAAACTTTGGGTGAATCTATGGATGTGTGAAGATCGGTGTGGAAAGCAAGACAGAAAAGAGAAAGAGAAGACAGAAGACAGAAAGGAGCCTTCCAGAGGGCCACCAGATGGCATGAAAGGAGATATGAAAAAATCCAGAGAACAAGACAGCGTAGTTGTACCATTTTGCACAAGCTGAAGCTGGTTTTCTCTTTCTCCTCTAGGCAGGTTTAAATAGAAAACTGCATGCTGGGCTGTCATTTATTATATTAACACAATTTTTATTGACCTTACGGTCTTCTAGCATACTGGAACCTGATCATGTACAGGGTTCGTGTTCTGAACTAAGTAAGTTTACCATATAGTTATCCTGTGAAAACATTGTGTGGAGTACTTTCACAACAGCTACTATGAAGAATCAAATATGGAAGTGAGGGCCCTGGTGATGGATGCCAAGCTGACTTTGTGCGGAACTAAGACCTTGGAACTGTGATAGTTCAATGAAAACATCAGATATTCATTTAGATATTCATCTAAATGTTAGGAACTGTTAGAAAAGCAATGGCAAGAAAGAAAGAAATATTGTGCAATTCCCTGTATCTCTGGTTCAGGCTACTCATGGATACCATGTGCTGTTCTGCACACCTTATCTCAGAAAAACATACTAAGGATGGAACATAAAATGGATGGCCTGGAGAGGATTGATACGAGTTGTTGAGTCTTTCAGAACAAGAGTTGGGGCTATCAAATGAAGCCACATTGAAAACAAAACAAAACAAAAACAGAAAGAGAGAATGAAAGGAAGAGTCAGTGCAAGTCATTGCTAAACAAGTTAAGAAGGCACTGAGCAAGGGCGAAGAAGAGACATCCATTGAGGTTGGTTACAAAGCACACAGAAACTACATCTGCTTTGGAGGTCAACTGAAGGCTTAGGGAATTGGTGCAGTGCTGTATCATCACCATGTTCTTATTCTCCCTGTCTTTTCTTGTCCTTGTATTACCACTGCAGGACTGAGTTCTGGCCCACATGACCCTTAGTCTGTCCCAGTACAGCCAGTGTTACGTTGGCTGGTTTTGTTGTCAGAGCACAGAAGCAGGAACATTGGGATTTAATGTCTGCACACGTGAACTACTTGCTGTTACATACAGTCCTCTACTGCTGGCACATAAAATGAGAATCTTTTTTTGCTAATACGAAAATACTGAATGCTTAATACTAACTGATAAAATAATCAGCTCGTGCTCATTGGACTGAAACCTTGTCATAGTATTGTTTGTTCAGAAATGAGGTGCACTTTAAATGGAGTATTCAACATCTCCTGACACAAGTCAGATGGGAGCACTGATCCCTACCAACAGTGCTTCATTTGTAACCTGAATTTAATTTCAAGACATCTGTGCTAAAGTATATAAAGGAAGAAGTATAAGTATATAAAGCTGTGAGCACAAAGCAGAGAAAACACTTGTGTTGTGGCATGTTATCTCACACTAAGCACTCACCAAGCTGAAAATTACTATAGTGTTGCTGTAGCCATTAAGTCAGGAGAGTCAGGAAAGTAGTTTGTTTCACAGTCTGTTCTGAGTTTCCTTTTGGCTTTCTGTGCCACATGTCAGACCTTTCAGCTGTAAGATTTTAGAGCCTCGCTGAGTGCATACAGTAAGACAAAGGATTTCCACTCCGTTATTTTCAGTTCAGTTTTTCATCTTCATTGACTACTTTAGAGCACCACTAGATAGCACCAATATACTGTCTTTTCCCTGCCTTAAACAATTCACTTTTTCTTTGCAACCGAGAAAAAGAAATCATACTGTACTTCAAGCTTATGAAAGGTCAGAAGACCTACAGACTTTTTCTCACTTCACTCCATTAAAAAGAACTGCTCCAATTTTTCTAACACATTTTTAACTTAAATGGGAGAGTCACAATGTGCCATTTAATACTGAGCAAAACAAACATCTCTGCTCTTTTATTCATTCCTAACCTCACACCTGCGGCAAATCAGATGCATCAGACCCACCTGTCGGCACTGAGAACAGTCAGCGTGAACACTGATACTCCAACTGATGTTAACTGGATGAAAGACAGCAGCTTGCACCCAATTCTTCCGAAGATCCAGGTATCCACAATGTACCGTGTTGCATCTACAGGCACGCAAGTTAATAAAAGCAGCAGGTCTCCAAATGCCAAGCTGGTGATGAAGATGTTTGGAACCGTCTGCATTGATTTAATCTTGAAAAAGACTTTGATGAGTATAGCATTTCCAAGGAGACCCACTGAAATGATCACAGCATATGTAACGTAAATTGTGCACAGTATTTCTAATCCTGGAAAGGAGTCTTCGGTCCATTTTTCATTTGTTGTTTCATTATCAATTATTGATTTCAGTTCTGTACCATTTGTAGCTGGACACAAAGTCTGATTAGATGGATGCATGTATACTTGAGACATTTCTTTAACCATCTCTTCTTCTCAGGCTGGACTTAATTTGAACAAAAAATTGTCTAATATTTAGCTTGTAGCATAGCAGCAAGGTCAGCACAGAGGTACAGGTTAGTGCCTGAAGTGAAGATTCCCATTGCAGGTTAGCTACTTTCATCCCCTTCTGGGTCTCCAAACATGCCTAGGATAAATGCACACAGATCTGCTTCTGAACTGTGTAGGAGGTGGAGAATTTTTTTATTGGCTTTTCAGCTAGTGGAGCAGGGAGGGAGGAGGAAAAAGAGAAAGAAGGTTTCTTTAAAGATTCTAGCAGAAATTGTGTCTTTTTCTGGGAGGTACCTGGCAAATAAGTATTGAATTATACTTACTGTATCAGAAGGATTCAGAAAGTGCCTAGCAAATCTTTACTCACATTTTTCAAAATATTCTGGAAAGGAAATAAAATGAAAGCCTGACATAGTTTTCAGAATCATACAGGTAAGCACAGAATATATTGATTTAACATAAAACTCTACAGTATACCCTAATAGCAGATAAAGAAATATCTCAAATTATAGACAGTATTTGTTTAAAAAAGCTTTAGAGCCAGCCCATGCCTGTCTGTGCTCTGATTTGTGTTTCCATCACTGAAATGCAATGACTTTCCAAAAGGCAACAGCCGTAATCCTGCTGGCACTTACATGAAAGTTTGTGTTTGTCCCTTGAAACTGTCTAGTTGACAACAAACCCATAATTTACACTGCTGTTTGAGCAGGCTTACAGATAGCTGCAGTGCAGAAGCCTACTACTATCTTGCAATAGTTGTTGTATTTAGAAGCTTTGAATGGTACAACTGATGATTCAAGTCTGTTGAGAGAAAAATCACTTTTCATGGTGCTGTCTCAGTCACACATGTTAGTATGATGAGTTGTCTTATCTTTAGATGAGTCAACAGTCAAATCTGAAACTGCTCTGTAACAAACCTCTGTAAAGATTAACTTTACTGTAAACTAAGGGACGTGGAATTGGACCTATTGGATTAAAATTCCAGAAATTAAAAAGGCTTATTTCTAAATAACAAAATAGGAAAGGATGTCAAAGGGCTGATTTTATGTCTTGAAGATGAAGAATGAAGCTGGAGTGTTTTTCCCTCCAGACTGTTCTTCAGCTGTGATGTTGGAGTGGAGAACATCATCTGCTCCAATCAGTAAAGCAGTCTTATGGCCCTTTATCTTTAGCTACACACACACACAAATTAAGCTTGTTTCATTTAGAGAAAAAAAAGTCCTCTAATTTCCATTCTTCTAATCCCATAACAAGCAGAACTATGCTGTGCAGATGCTACGGAAAGCAGACCCGTGCTATGGCCTGGTGGAAGAAGGAGTCACTGATATAGAAGGGATGTGGGGGTTAAAGATTCCAATTATGTTTTTGCAAGTGCTTTTAGGAGAGGAGTTCTTGTCACGATCAACCATAATATGTCCCTTTATACAGGCACAGTACGTAGGTTGCTCACAGATTTAGGTGCCTTTGAAGATGTCTGATTATGTTGTCCACCTACACCAGCGTAGTACTGTGCATTATATTTAATATAGAGTTCAGCAACTAAAGCAGATTGTGACAGCTTAGTGTCAGATACTTATATAAAATGTTTAGGTTTCCTCTGTAGGTGAAGCGGAGTATCAGCAAACATTAGGAACTAATTGCTATCCAGCAAATGTTGAGCTCTCAAGGGCAGCATCTGAGTGAAACATCAGGTATTTAGCTAAAGCTGGGATTGAGTTGAAAGAAGCTCCTTAATTGCCTTGATTTGCACAAGGGGTTGGTTGGTGCAAGAAAGCTCAGTCGGCAGCATAGATCCCAACGTTGGGCAGCGCCAGGGCTCTCAGATCCATCAGATATGGGCTGACAACATGGGATCTGAGATTCAGTTGAATCTGTTCTTTCATTTTGCACAGGAAAGCAACCCCAGAAAGGAGCAAGGGCTTAAAATCCTGCTTACTGCTGGTACTTTGTGCACTGTTAGTCCAGAACTGGACCTGATTTAAATATATGAACCTGTATTAATTATATATACTATATGAACGATGTGCTCAGGCTGGTGCTTTGCACTGTATGAGCCTGCCCTACCTGGGAGCACATTTTCCTGCCCTCTCTCTATCAGGGCACAATACCTATTTCTCACCAACTTCACAGCAGTAAGAAATTCTGCTTGGCTTTCCTTTCTGTTGAAAGATTGTATTTTCCCCAACTTAGTGCCTTCTTGATGGAATATGGCAGACAGAAGCTCTTTTCTTTCTTACAGTTCTTCCTACAGAGCTGAAAGTACTGTGGGATTTTGCTGGGGCCAGGTTCTTTTTATAGAGTGTGAGATGTTTCTTAGTTGATCGTTAGGAGGTGCAAAATATTATTTTGAAACACGCACAAAATAATGTTCTTAGGACTGAAGGAAATCCAGGAAAACGGAAGGGTGGGCAGTAAGCATTAAATACACAGTGTATGATGGGAGAATTTCAACGTTTATTTCATGAATTTCTATGTGCTTTCATTGGTTTCATGGGTGCAAACCAGGCAGGGGGAAACACACTGCATTCTTAGCTCAGATTCCGATGGCTTTCAGATTTGAATTGAATATCTACCTAGAAAGGAAAAGAATGGCATAGTTATTACAAAGAGTAAACAACTCCAAGGTGTTACCTTAGAGCTCTGTCTTGGTGTACAGAGAAAAGCAACCGGGGTAATTTGGAGCACTGTTTGAAGCACCATGCTTCACAGAACAGGATTGCTCCTTCTGAACTCTGTGCTGCAAAATAGTGCGAATAAAGCACTCAAGAGTGTATCATTCAGCTGTACTTTTTAATGCAAATTTTCTGTTTTAATGCAGTGTGACTGCTGACTTAAAGTCATTACCATGTGCTGTGTAGTGTCACCCACTCAGAAAAATCTCTTTCAGAACCATTTGCTCTGCACCATCCCAAAATACAGAGAACACAGCCAAAATTTTAACTCCTATTAAATAAATTGACTTGCTAACATCGTAATTATCCCGTGCAGCACATTTTCATTATTTCAGCATACACTGGTCGTGCAGAGTTGATTGTTATTTACTCAAATATGTCAAACTGCTTTGTAGCTGGAGCAGTAGGAATTCAGGATTGATACAGAGGAGACTACAGCTCCATCAGCCAACTTCTTGTTTTATTTGTATCACTGCTGCATAGAACTATTTAATTGACTTAATTCTTTATTTCTATCTGAAATGCGTTTTTGACCCTTGCTTTACTGGTCCTTCCCAGCAGCATTGCCATCTGTTTATCACTGGCTGACGTATCTTGCTGCCTATCCAAGGAGCAAACTGGTGTTTATGTTCTTGGGGTGTTAACAATAGAGAGATACAGAACAGCTTGTCTGTCCCGGTATGTGGAGCCAGTCTTCAGCTTCAGTAGACTGCTGTGGCATCCTTTCTTAAAAAGGTGTATCTCAGATTGAGAGCTCTGCTCCAGATGAGCCTGATTGCCAGCCACTTGTCCATCCTTAGCAGTGCTCAACTCTGCCTAAATCTATTCCCTCCAGGTCTGTGACTCTCAATAACCTTTCTTGTAGTTTGTCTGCTGTTGACATAAAGGTGAAGGAGGATTTTTTCTCCTCCATCAGCAGCTCCAGCAATGAAGCCAGAATCTGCAGCTGTAACCAGTTATCTGAAATATAGTTTTCTTCCATCGCGTTTTGCTGTTGCTTTCACAGAGAACCATGTCCTTCTCACTGAAGAGCAATGCAATTCTTTCATGACCTTAACTCCTCATCCTCTCGTTTTGAGCATCACCTCAGTGTTGGGAAAGGAGCACCTACAATAGGAACAGCAGCGTGGCAGGGATGGGAGTGTGCAATTGCTTTGTTTCTGAACTGAACCTTTGGTATCCTCTCTTCAAATAGAAATTGTCAATAGCATGCCACATAATGGCAAGTTGAGGGGACAAAGAGTCTCACAGCTGAGGTCAGTGAAGTTTGTATCCAATAGTTATTTCACAGGCAGTGTGATTTCTTCAACCCATTTTCAGGAAGACAAGTATTTAGTGGGAAGGAGTGAATGCACACCCAGATGAGCTCTGCTGTCAGAGACAGTCATCCATGTTTAGAGCAAATTACCAGCAAATCCAGGGCCATTTCCAGTTCTGTTCTGTCTGGAATGAATCATTTCCATGTGCTACATCTGAATCCCTCCTTAAACAGAGAGAACATTTTCTCCCCATTTCTTCAGACATTGATTTCTGAGCTACCGAGTATCTGGAAATGGGGAGGAATGATGCAGAAGGCACTGCTTGTGCTGTGTTTGTGTTTGGTTTCAATACCTGTCAATCTGATATTATTCACCAATATATGGGTCAGTGATATCTTGTTGGTGAAAACCTAAAAAATAGCTTCCAATTTTATTACAAAGTCTAAATCCAGAGTGTTCAGCACAGTTAGTGGGACTCAGCCTGACTACGATGCTATCTCACCAATCAATGGTTCCAAACACCTTTCATCCCATTCTCTCCACTCTTGCATCCCATTCCAAGAGTTTCCTCGGTCAGCTTCAGTGTGAGAATGGTTAGTGAAATACTGCTGTCATTTATTAGACATGAGAAAAAGAAACATGAAGGTGTGTCCTTAAATTTCTTCTGTTATGGGAACAATCCAGGAATGAGATAATATAGCGAGTGTAGTTCTGTTGGGCATCCTTGAAATACTCAGTGATACCTGTGATTTAAAGCCATCAGAATGCCATTACACGTGGAATACTTTCTGATAGTTAAAAGCACAGAGTATTTTGCAATGGGTAATTATCTTCCTGGTATTTTGACTTCTAATCTCAGTTCCTTTCCCATAATGACATTTCTTACAGTGTCCTCATAATAATAACCACCTTCTAAATTTAGAAAGAGGGGTTTTTTTTACATTTTGAGTGTAAATGTACCTATGATGCCAATCATTACTGTATGTAGACTTATAAACTGCCAGAAGAAAACTTAAACAAGCTTACTGACCCTCAACTGTCACCCTGTGTAATATTTATCTATCTGATGGTTATCAGCGTGCTGTAAATGCATTGAGGTAGAAGGCAGCTTTGGGCAGCTGTCCTTGGCTGGGTTGTAGGGTGGGGGTTTGCAGTGGTCTAAATAGCAGTAAGGCTTTCTGGAGGTTTTACTATCATTTTTTGTTTGCTTTACCCACAACAGCATTGTCTAACCCATTATTAGCAACCCACCGAGATCTGACACCAAATAATTGCTTTCGTGGATAGATAAACTTTTAGAACTTTCATCAGCTTAAAATAGAGCAGACGTTTTGCATTTTCTGATGTACGTATGGCTCAAAATAAGCAATTTAGGAGTAACTGAGATTGACTTAGATATAAAAAGAGTTTTCAGATCGTTGCTTTCCTGCATAGTGAGCAGAGAGCACTGGCACCATCGGAATGGTAACGCAGTGCACACCAGCAGCTCCTCTCCCAGCCAGAGCTGTGGGAGCATTCCCGTCACCTGAAATCCTCAGGATGTGAATCAGAAGTGCGGGGCGATTTCCTAAGAGATTTGCCTTTGTACGTGTCCTCTATCTGCAAAAAAATATCAGCACACAATTCTGTGACAGAATGTCAGCATTGATACGCTGGAGAAGAGCGAATGTAATGGTGACAGTGCAGAAGATATTATTTCAGCCCAGCGAAAATTACACGTCTTCATTCCGGCTGACAACCTAAACAATGCCATGCTTGAAACATAAATGATATCCTGTTTAGCTGGAAAAGCTATTAGGCACATGATGGAGAGTGGAAGTGAGCTAACCGCCCTCCTAGAACAAACAGCGCTTTGCATTTCCCATGAGCGAGTTGACAGGTTTTTAAAAATTTACTTCCAGATTTCACTTTTCAAGTAAAAAAGAGAAAATCAACAGTGCCAGCTGAGAACTGAGCCAGCTCTGTGCAGCACTGCTTGCTGCTCTTCCCACCGGCACAGCTCCACGGGAAGCCTCACCAATCCACCAGCATTCCCAGCCACATCCCAAGGACCCCAGCAATGCCCCAAGGACCCCAGCAATGCCCCAAGGACCCCAGCAATGCCCCGAGGACCCCAGCAATGCCCCAAGGACCCCAGCAATGCCCCAAGGACCCCAGCCCTTGTTTAGCAAAAGCTGTAGAAAATCAAGCTCCGTTTCGCATTCTATCAGGAATGAAAGAAAGCAGTGACAGTTATGCAGACAAGGCCAGGCTCACGTTGTTTTCACATAGATTCTCTTTGGCTGCCATTTTATTTTAAGTTAGAATGACTGAAAGCAGAGTTAGCAGGACCTTCTGCAGCTCTTCCAGTCTGTCCTTTGCTCTAAGGCAAAATTAAGCTTGCTTTCGCCAGCTCTGGCAGATACTTGACTTAGGACTGTACTATACATGCTTTTAAGACCTGCAATGATGGCAATTTCATGTGCTCTCTAAACCACTTATCCCAGAGTTACTGGTCCTTAAAATTAGAAATAATTACCTAATGTCTCATCCAAATTTAAGCCTATTCTGTTCTGTCCTATGAAATATATATGAAAAGAATTAACTGCGCAGAGGAGAACAGTGAGGGTGGTAAAGAAAGGAACAGGGTCAGGTTGTCCATCCCCATCAGGCTTTGGGATACCACCACAAAGGCACGTTAATATGTGGGGGCTCAGGAAGGGCTGAAGCTCCTGTTTCCCGAGATCCTCCCACCATAGCCCTCACTGGCCAGCCCATGGTGGCACATGTCCTGCGGTCAGCAGCAGGCTGTGGAACAGTGGGTTTGCAGAGGATGATAGTTCAATTGACCAGCATCTTTAACTGTATTTCATTCTAATTTTCTAATTATTATTTTTTTTTCCTCGTTGAAAACAATTTCAAGTGACAAACAAGTGGGTGCTAGGTGGAACTGATTTGTCTGTTTTTAATGCCAACATTTCTCTGGAAAGCCAAGGATCTGAAAGTGGTCGGTCTGATTTCAAGTGGGTTGGCTGTAGCTACTGTACATTGAAATATTCATCTTTTCCACTAATTGCTGTGTGGGAGCTATTCACAGAATGAAAGAACCTTTTGTTTTTGCTGTCATACATATCAGCTCTAAGATGTTGTTCCATTATGCTTTTTCTTCTCTGCCACTGGTACCTCTTAGTATTTTACTATATTAACAGTTATAAAAAAAATAAAATCTTCACTTGAATGATATGGAGAAGGGCATTCAAAACTGAAACTAGGATTTGGTTATGCAGGAAATTACTGCTTTAGGCACACTCACTGAAATAAAGGCCTTCTTCGGCAAGAGGGGAGAGCCCAGTCCTCAGGAATGTGTATTTCTTCTTTCTACTGCTGTGATCGAATTCCATCTTTCATGACCACAAACCTGGCCCAGCTCCTACTGCAGGTACTGAAGGGACTCTGCAGAGATCTGTGAGCTGCACCTGGGTCACAAACAAAGGCAGAAGTTGATACCAGCAGTAAATGCCAAGCAGTTTTGTTCCAACCTGTAGCGCTGTACTGTTGTGATGTTATGAAATAGACTTTACCTCCTGCTGGATTCAGAAGGCTGTTATTGTCTGGATTTTATTTTTTTTGCAGGAGAGGTAATTGGATACCTTTATCATGCACATGGATGCCCATTACAGGTAGGAATTTCAGTTGTTCTCGATTCCAGATTCCATTTGAAGGTACAAAGCAGTGCTGTCAAACCTGTAAGCAGACATCTAATCATCTTTAAGAATTCTAAATCCCAGGTGGCAGTGGCAGCACAGCTGAAAATAAAGACATACAGTTGACAGGAACACCTTGGAAAACCAAGTCCAATTTCTTAATGCAGAAGTTGATCAAAATCCATTTTGAAGAAGTAAGGAAAGATACTGCTTGAGGAGCCATCTGTTCCAGAGACAGCCAGCTAATGGGCTCACAAATATGACTTGAGACTCAATATTCTAGGTATTAGATTCTGAGGATGAAGAGAACAGAGGAATGATAGGATCGTGTACAACGTAATACAAAAGGACAAGCCATGAGGAATGGTAATGACAAATAAAAGAAAATTGACAGTCTTTGTACCATGATGGCTAATCTCAGAAGCACAAGGGGACTAAACTCATGCAGTCAGTAGTGCCATGCCAATGAAGCCTACACAGTTGGATCATGAGAAGGTTTAGCTCTCTAATTGTGCTCAGAGTGATTGAAAGTACACACATTAAGAGTAATTATTTAAATCAGTGTTTATTTCTATGTGCCACAAAAGACAACCACCATCAGATAATCAGAAGAAAACAAATTCAGCATCAATGAAAAAATCTTGCTTTCTGTGGATAGCGCAGCTCTGCATCCATGGGTGATATTCTTTGGGAATAAGGACGTCTGGCTTCATCATCTTCTGGAGTTATAGCACTTGGGTTGTAATGAACTTCAGCTAGGGAAAATAATGGGGGAAATTTTTCAGTGATGATTCTTTGGTTTCACTTCTTTAGAAAGAAACCTGACTGTGCACAACTGAATGAACATACCTGTGCTTTAACTTTGGGAAGCTAGCTGAAATCAGCACATACCTAAAACCAGCTGGGAATGTTTGGCACTTAGGGCAGAATTCCTATAAAGGAACCTCGCTTTCAGAATTTGACCCTGCAACAATTTCTCCATCCTGGAAGGCAAAATCTGCTGGGATCTTTCTGAACTAAATAGGCACACAGCAGGTCCTGTAATCCCCAATGTCTTTGCTTTTTTGGGATTGCATGAGACAGAATAGACTACAGTAACTCCCTAACAGGAAACAGGTGTTGTGGGAACAAAAGCCTGCTGGCATAGGGTGGAGCATCTCTTAGGTGATTCAGTTGGAAGCTAAGCTGAGAGTTCCCCTCCTTTTGGAGAAAAGCCATACCAGGATCTTAGGGGCTTTCTGACTTTCCTTCCATATAGAAAAAGGCATCTGTGACACAGCCACTGAACTCGAACTGAAGTCTGGTGTAGCCAAAGCAGTCAAATCATTCCCATTTATTTCCATTGGTTGGGATTTGGCAATCACCATATGGAACCTATTGCATCTTAGTCTGCTTTCTTACCAATCCTAAAATTTCTATCCAGTGAAGTCCCAGGGAGGATATCTGAACTGAAAGTTGAGCTTGTTCCATTAGAATTTGGATTCCACAAAACTGGGGATGGGGATCTGTGGTTTAAAGGTCTTGGTGTAGATGTAGGAGTTGTACCTGACCCATTCCAGCCTGAAATAGAGATTAGAAAGCACAGGAATAAAATTCTGTATATGCAATTCTTCCTGGTGTGTTACACCTCAAACTGCCAGAGAGGAGAAAGTCCAGGGCCTGCTTCTTGTACCTTCCTTGTACAGAATTAGTAACTAAGCAGAAATCTCTTTCAGAAATCTACATTTTTAACTGCATACTGACACATCGTGGTCCTATCATATAAGCAGTTCATGGAAGAGTATCCAATGCCATGCAGAAATAGTAGGAAACTATTGGAGAGAATCCCATGCTCCTTACTGTAGAACAACTGTGACATGAGTGAAGCTAATGAAAACCACTTAATGCTTACCAGAATAATTATTCTTTTGAAATCTCCCACAGCAAAAGTGTATTCGGCACTGCTTCACTACATCTTCCTTCATTAGGCAGTGAAACACAAAAATAAAGAACCCTAAAGAAGCAAGAAGATAAATCACAGGTTTGGGGCTTGATTCTTCAGCCTGCTCTCCCTTTTCTGATGTATTTATATGCCACTGAGTTACCAGCAAGTTATGGATGGGCAGAGAGGTGAAGCCTGAACCAGTATCACATTGCTCCAGAATTGCATTGAAAGTCATTGGTGCATATGAAAGGGTCTCAGGAAGAGCTTCCTGCAGATTTGGTGTAAGAGTAATCTGACAATCGCTGGAGATTCTCACCAAGCATTTTTGTGCTCAGACAGAAAGGACTGTGCCAGCTCCTGAAAATATGTGCTTATTGGGACCCACATTTCAAATGTGTGCCTTCATGTACCTAATGGTAATACCTGCCATTGCTATGCTGTCTGAAACAACACTGTCATTTCACTTCAGTTGAGCTTTCCTAATAAAATAGCAAAACAGTGTAACTCAAAACCTGCATGACCTCTCCACTTCCCCCATGCTTTAATTACACGATTCTATAAATGTATTTCTATTCCACAGTCCTAAACTGTTGCATTTATAGCTGTACTCCATTCAAGAATTACCTTGCAGAGTGTTGAAGATGCTGAAGAGATACAAGAAAAATATTCTCACTGCTCCCCAGGCAAAAAAAGCAAAGCTCCAAGTTAAACCCAAGAGGAACATCAAGCTGAAAGCACTTTTGAGGTCCTGGAGAAATAAACGTTTCCAGAATCTGGATCTCATTTGTGTCCTTGATTTCACTGAGTGGATTTGGAGGAGAACAGTGATGAACATGGCTGTGTTTGTCAGAAACACCAAGAAGATGTAGGCCACAACAGAGATGTAAAACACCACGTTATCTTGAATCCAGCAACTGCAAGGAAGAGAAATATGATGAGGAGTTCTGTGGGCAGGGAAGCTAAAGAAGCCTGGTTTCCAAAATGATCCTCCTGTGTGGTTCCCAGTACTGACATTCACAGAATCATTATTTTTTGCCTTTTTCATGGATGTTATGGAAATACAATATCTTGGAGTCTGTCAAATTCAGATAAATCTGATAGTTGTTTCACAAATTAACAACATACACAGACAATGATACACTGCCTTAGGAAAATCAATTTCAATATGACTTAATTAGGAGTCTGATTAACACTTTTTCCTCTGAGATGTCATGAGTGCGTTGTCCCTCCGATATTCAAATATTTGAGGTAATTTTCACCAGCATGTGATCAGAGTGTGCTAAATAGAAAGCAGGAGGAAAAAAAACCAACCAACAAAAATGAAGTGATGCATTCCTTGCTATAAGATCCTTTTGAAAGGGGTGAAAGAAAGCAGTGTTTTCCCACTGGAGAAGAGAGAATGTGCAGGGAGCATATACTGATGTTATACCAAACTGAGTTGCTGTTGTGTAAAGGAAGAGATTATCCAAAGATAATCTCCAGACTTAGGCAACTGTAGAATGGACCCAGCACAGTGCAGTAGCAAAGAATGTTGGGCACTAAGCTGGAAGAATCCCTGCCCATCCTCAGGTCCAGTCCACTAAGTGAGAGTTACTCCACATTGTTGTCTCATGGCCCAAAAGGATGCACAGAAGCAGAGCCACTGAAAGGAGAGAGCTGGGATAGGGAAGGAAAGACAAAAGCAAGAGAGCAGTTGTTGCCTTCTGGTTGTTTCTTCTATCTTTAAGATACTCTGAAGACCATCCAAAAGTTTGGAATATTGTACTTACAAATTGCTGAATGGACTGTTCTCACGTTGTGATCCATTACCATAGAAGTCTTTATTTATAATGAGCACAATAATGGTTACAATTGCTGGTATTCCTAATGTGGAAAGCAAGAGAAAATGAGATATTCCAATAAGAAAGATAAAATGAAGAATATGGGAAGACGTCAGATAATTTCTGATGACTAATTACTGCAGGCATGTACTTCTTGGGATCAAATTGTACTCCCAAAGCTCCTTCTGAAATGAGTGTAATTAAATGTGTGGCATAGCAGGATTAATCTCCTTATTTATGTAAATTACAAATGAGTAGGCATAAAATATCTGTGTTTGCAAAATGTTTGTGAATGTTCAAACATCTCCAGAAGGGATCCAATCTGGTAAAATAAAGCCAACTGATTATTATAAAAAGTAGCGTGTTAAAAGAGAAGCAGACTGCAGCATTTTGCATGAAGATCTGACAGAGACAGACATTTTCCAGCCAGCATTTGATCAGTCTTCCATTCAATTCCTATTTGCTGTATTTCTTTCAGGTCTGGCTTTTCTGTTCAGAACAACTGCTGCCAGCAGTGCCATTACGTGTGGCTGCCCTTGAGAGCAATTATATGCAACATTAAATCTAAGGACAGAGATGATTACATGCTGCACTCTATTCAAAAACATTCAAAAAAGGCTTTAAAACAGCCTCTAATGGCTACAAAAACAATGCATGCCAAACTGTTCTCTAGGTCACTGCCTCTGATAACACCTTCTCTAACAACTGAGCCATCACACAGCTTCTTTTTGCCTGTGTGCACCACATTGCTGCGAGCTCCATCTTGGAGAAGGTAAGAAGCACAGGAGTCAAAAGGAATTTTGCTTACTTACCCCACCCAGCAATGCAGCATTTTAGGATGTACTTTGGGATGTAAACGTTGAAAACTTTGACGAGAGCCAAGTAGAGGTGGACAGACTCCATGCACATCCAGGTGAAAGCTGCCAGCAGGAAATAGTGCAGGAGTGCAGCCACGGCGATGCAAAGAGCAGGCAGGTTGTAGGATGACAGCCAGGGGTTGACCAAGAAGATCACATTCAACATCAGCAATGAGGCACAGAGGTTCAGCAGGATTTTTGCAGGATTGTCTCTCCGCAGCTTTCTAAATAGGAGTGGAAAGTAACAAGGATGTCATTGCACAGGTTGTGCTGGGTCCATTCTACAGTTGCCTAAGTCTAACTGGAGCCCCGTTGTGCCAGGAGCTACTGATATATCCAGTGTGAAACTAAACCCATCCAACAGCACGAACACACCAGAGTGACCAGCAGCAAAAGAACAGGAACATAAGCATCTCTATTTTACTGTTCCTAACATCCAATGTGCAGTTTATATAGGGGGAATATTCCTTATTCTTGGCATGAAGTCTTACCTGTATCCATGAAATACCCATTTGTGAAATGGAAAAAAATCAGGAAACCAGAAGTTGCTGAACAATTTGGTGTCTAAGGATTTGAATCCCAATTTCACCACAGTCACAGGTCAAAGTAAAGCAATATTTACTCCTTCAGATCTCACTCCTGCCCCTCGTGGATCATGACATCAATGAATATTACCAAACATCCTGCTAGTTTCTGAAAAGTTATTGCTGCGAAAGCATTAAAAGGTGTTACAAGAAAAAATATGAGACTTACTCAAGGGCCAGGTATGTCACCAGTGTTATAGCCAAAAAAAGGGAAGATGCACCACATCCTGCATAGCTTATCAGAGTTAATACACGATCGTTTGTGTCATCTATCTCTGCCCGGGACAAGTCCTAGATACAAGGTAAAGAGTCACAGTTGTTTGTCAGATGAAGAAAATTGCTTTCCACATTTACACATTGGTAAGAAAAGCAATTCCTATTTTTATGTGTTTCTTACTATATAGCCCTGCCGAATATTCAGACGAGTGCAGCCAGTTCAGACATTCAGCATGTCAGACATCCAGCACTTCCTTGTGAACCTGGCAGTGCTGTACTATGGGAATTCAGCAAGAATCCCAGTATCACACCAAGATTATTCAACTTGCTTTGTAGGAGAAACTCCAGTTTTAATGTTTCAGCGGCAGTTGCCATGCTGGGAACTGCACAAATTTGCTGAAGGTCTTGTAGAGCACATCCAAAGAGTTTCACCTTGAAATGCCATGTGGGAGGCCGGGCCCTGCTTCTCCCAGCTGCTGCCAGGAGTGAGGCTGGTTGGATTTCAGTTGTTTTCTGCCATGTTTTCTCTGTCATTTGGTGAAACACTGGATGTCAAACTAGTCACCTACACCTCTGGTGCACGATGGACTTAGTGATGTAACTGCTTGTATCTGTTCTTGAGTCTCACAGAATCACAGAATGGCCGGGGTTGGGAGGGACCTCAAGGATCACAACTCTCCAACCCCCTGCCGCATGCAGGGCCACCAACCTCCACATTTAAACCCAGCCCAGGCTGCCCAGGGCCCCATCCAACCTAAGTATCCAAGTGGAAGCGCAAAAGAGGAGAGATCTTAAAACGCGACAGAATTCCAATTGCTTGAATAGAAACTTCAGCACAAGTTGCCTACAACCTCTAAGACCTTCATTCCTTCCTGCCCAAGCCCCATTTTTGCTACCGGAGATCGCTTTGGTGCCTCTCCTTGAGCGGGGCAATGCTGACCCCTAGGGGACACTGGACAAGACCTGGGCTGGGGGGAGGACAGCCTCATCCCTCACTGGTTGAGTTCTACAGGCAACTGACAATTCAGTTCAGTTCTTGCCCATCTCTGCATTTGTTGCCACCCTTTCTCAGGCAGTCATCCCTGCATTCTCGCTTTTTTTGACATTTGACTTTTAGGGGCAGTTTTCTGTGTATTAAAACACCGACTGCCCTTTCTGCCAGGAGGTGATAGTCGATGATAAATACCATGTTTATGTTGAACTTCCCTTCCTATTGGAGTGTGGGCAAAGCTATCATATTATTAATTGCCAACTGGCAGGTAATAAATCAAACGGTATTTTGAATGCAGGAAATAGCACACGAACACTGATTAAGTCACTTTGCAAAGAGGTTCAAATTACATCCATAAAATGAATTTGTCTTGTGGCAAGGGACGTTTAGAGGACTTTATGCCATGGTAATTATTATAATTGCCTTGTTTGTTGCTTTTGACTTTGGCAAAATGGCAGATATCTAACAGCTGGGACGGATGTGAATCTCCCATCTTTCCCCAAAAACCAAAACCAAAAAATGATGACTTTATCTGGTGCCATGGGACTCTTTTGGAGGTGATTCATGGAGTACTTACCAGCAAGACTCCAAAATGGGTAAGATGGTTACAAAAACAGATTGTGTAATTCATATCTGTATATTCCGTTTCACACCCTGTTGTATTCCAACCACCCAGTCCATCTGTGTAATATAGAAAAAGAGATTTTTAAGCAGAGTTAGTCATGCTCAGTCATTTATAGCTCTGCAGCATGCAGAATGTGTGAATGCAAGCTCAAGTTAGTACAGATTGCAGGGTCATTTAGCAGCATATAAATGATATTTCACACAGGAACACATCTTACACAGTTGCCTGAAAACCTCAAAACTTGGATGAAAGCCTTTGGTGGAAGGAAGAAATATTTAAAGTCATTTACATTCCTGCACACAGAGAAAGCAAGAAGGTAAGGAAGAGTCAGCTTGACTAGGTTGCACTGCAGGGTGTGGAAATACAGAAGGAAAGAAATATTTACAGGGCAGAGGAACTGTTCAGGCAGCGTGTAGCACTGAACAAGCCAGATCTTCCCTGGTGAGGTTCTATTTATGACCCTATTTATGTGGCATGTATGGCATATTCGGAAGCTAAACTTCAAAATTAAAAATAAATAAATAGAGAAACAAGCAAACAAATAAATGAAATCTAACATTAATATTAAGGAGGCAATCTCTCCCACGTGGGCTGAATTAACCCAACTCATGGTTATCTTTCTGTGTCCATTTACTCTCTGGGCCATATTCAAAGCCTGACCACAGCAAAGTCCCCATTGACTTCCATGGGGTGACTTTGAGAAGTCATCTGATGTTCCGTTGTGTTTCTGCTATTTTTCTCTGACTAATTCTTCTTATCCGTGTGGATGCACCCTTGCACATTGCCAGACATGTATGCCTAGAAATAACGCCAGTTACTGAGATATCAGTGCCAGTGGAAAGCAGCAAAACAGAAGGGGCCAGATGCAAGGAGATGGACTCCAAATTTCGAACAGGAGCCAAAGGCTCTGGTGACAGAGTGAGCACAGCAGCTCTGTACACCACACTTACCGTTCTTCAGAAAGTCCCAGAAGACGCAGTGCACTGCTGCATTACCCTGAAAGCAGAGAAAGAAAAGGAGGCTGTGACATTTATTCAGCACATCTGTGCATTGGCTTGCATCCTGCTTATAACTGGGATTTACAGCTATGGCACTTTGATTTAACTCCCCCCGTTCTGGAATGAGGAATGAGGGGAGCCTGGTCTCTGTGCTTATTGGCATGTTGGTGGTCTTGGGGGTCTGTAAGTTCTTGAAGATGCCTCAGTTCGGTAGCAGTGGGACTGTTGGTCACAGGAAACCACCTGGGATGGCACTGAGCTCATCCACAGCTCCACAGCCAGCAGAGGGCTCTCATCCTGCCTTCTCCTTTACCAAGTGAAATCCTAGGAGGCAGCGCTTTTCTCAGTTCTCACAATTTCTGCATAGTTCATCGTCTGTCTGAGCAGAAAAGCTGACAAGTTGTCCTCAGCTCAGGTTGATCCCTGTGTCTCATCTTGGCTTCACGTGATATCTGAGGTATTGCACTGAATTACTGGTGAAATTCTTAGTGAATAAGACCTATCATAAAAACCTAGATTTCACGTGACACCAACCAAAAAATTAGCAAATCTCACTATAAGAAAACCTTTATTTCAGAATTTCAGTGTTTCTGTTCTCACTCTGAAACAAGGCAGAGAAGAAACCTAAGAGAAAATAGAGCTCGTGTGTGTGCTGCAAGCAGCTTAAATGGGCATTTAATGCAATGTTTGCTCTTGGGACATTCAAGTTTATTACTCACAATGCTGCAGCAAACTTTCCCAAGGCACAATTCATTTTCCTTTATTATTAATAAAGTTTGATAAGGCACAGAGTTTACAGGAAGTACCCTATAACAGATAAGCTGTTAAAGACTTGTGAACTGCAGGCTGTCAAATATAATTAGGCAGAGAGCCAAAGCTGTAGGTTAAGATGATAAATCATTAAATATTTAATTAGGATATTTTTTAAAGGTCGAGGAAAAACTTCCAAGAGGTGCCAGATGGCCTCATGGAGTGAAAATGACAGAAGAGAGAGGATATGTGGATGAAATTTCTGCTTATATGTTATTTGCTAGAACTGTATGCAAAGTCCATATTGTCATAAAAGCAGCACAGTCAAGCTGTCATTAACTGGAACCTTTATCAAATTCAACTTATTGAATATTTCAGTTCTGTCCTTATTTTGCAATGTGTTTGTGTGCAGAGGGGGTCATAAACTTTTGCAACATAAAGATGTCATGGATTAACCCGGTCAACAGGTCGGAGCCATGCCCACTAAGCAGACAGTATAGATTGATTTCAGTTTTGAAACATCATTTTGAAGAGGGTGGTGAGGCACTGTTCACAGGTTGCCCAAGGAGGCTGTGGATGCCCCATCCCTGCAGGCATTCAAGGCCAGGCTGGATGTGGCTCTGGGCAGCCTGGGCTGCTGGTTGGTGACCTGCACACAGCAGGGGGTTGGAACTGGATGAGCACTGTGGGCCTTTTCAACCCAGGCTGTTCTATGATTCTATGGAAGAACACAAACCAAAGTGATTTTGAAAATATCTATGCAGTTTTTTTGCATTTCTTGAGATTTACCCCTCTCGGTGACTAAAGCAATTTGCAGAATTAGAAGCAACTACAGATCGATGCTGTTACAGCCAAGCTGTCATTTTTTTTTAAGCAAATAAATTATTTCTTGAAAGAAAGTGACCAGATCAAAGCAAGGAAATGAGGGAAATGCCCCTTGCTTCTAAGTGTGGGTTTACAATGGAGACATGAGCTTTGCTAACCTGCAGGAGTGGACCCAACCACTGTCAGTGCTTTGGCTGATAGATGTTGGAGAGCTCAGTCAGCAAAATGTTCCATACTTATCTGTCCCCTTGTCAGCTTATTTGAAGTGGAAGTGAAACGGTCTGTATTTCAACACACATCCTACCGTGTTTTTGTTGATGTGCTGAAGAGTTATATTCACAGGTTCCTTAAGGTTCTGAATCAGTGAATTTTCAATGCTGGCACTCACAACGTAAGTGTTCAGCCTCTCCTTCTGTGAGCTGTCATCCTGCAGTGGGAAAATGCACACACACAAACAATTCCAAGTTATTCAAGTTACCAGCAATCCTGCCCCTCGCTGCTTTCTCAAATTGTCTTTCTTGGAAGCTGCAATCAGCTAAACGCCACGGGATGCCTGATGTAATTTAACTGCTTGCTACTTAATCAGAACGTGCAGTTAGCAGCCAATTCAGGGACACTTTCTACATCAGCAAAAGCAGAACATCTTCAGCTGTGTCAGCTGGATTGAGAAATCTGCATAACCGTTTCCGTACATGAAAACATCCAGTTGTGCACCATTCAGCTCATTAGGCAGCAGACACACTTGTGGATGTTTGTTCTGCATGGAAAGCATTGCTCAGCACACTGCATGCTCCACTGTATTGAAGGAAACGGCTCTTTTTAAACTACACTCGTGTTCCAGAGTGAAGAAAATACAGCAAAAACCAGAACAGTTCTAAATGCAGCGTATTGGTGCTGCTGTTGTTTTAATGGAGAAAGAAATCTTGAAATTATTTTCACGACATGTGACATGTGCCATGGACACTGTTTAAGCAAGAGCTTACTGCCAGAGGAGGATGGGGCACATTCTTTAACTACAGAACAAAAGCAGTGGATTAACATCGGCTACAGAAAAGGAAGAAAACATCTGTGGTTTCCAGACACCTCATGGAGCATTATCACTCCTGAGAAGGTTTTGATGCTTGGATGCATTTGCTCTGCACACGTCTTAATGCCCCGTCACCCCAGTGCTAAATGCACCCGGAGCAGATCACGCTGCTGGGATTTTGGTTTCACGCGCATTAAGGACAACTGAAGCGATTGCTACAATGTTCACATTGGTTAGGAATGATAGTTACCACAAAGAGAGAAGTCATGCCGAAAAAATTAAACTGGATCTTTGAATATGTCTCTGGGTCAGCTTGGTCGTCCCCTAAGAATGTCTTCAGTGATTTTGGCAAACGCACCGAGGCCAAGGCATTTTCAAATGGGTTTTCTTGAACACTGATCTGTAGGAAAGAAACGATGTGCTCAGAGCTGCCTTCCCAGCACACACACACACACAACAGCGGCAGGAATGGCCAGGATTTCTCACCTTGATATCATTGCCTTTGTCATACGAGGTGACACCAAAGGCCACTCCTTCAAACACGCTGGGATCCGGACGCATCACCAGCAAGGCGAAGGATGTGGTTATGACTGACGTGTTTCTTTCCGTGTGAACCAGCTTATAGCCTATCTCCTCTGTCGTCTTCAGGATCCTTTATGGATAGCAACAGCAAGAAAAAAAGACACAGCCCTGGAAATGTTCTCCTGGCTTCATAATATGCAGTCAGGAGCTAATCAGCTGAATGCCCATGCTTTGGTTATGATCACAAAGAGCATTCTCTGGAGCAGAAAGAACTATGTTTGGGATAGACAGTATTTTGTTGGGTACAGAGTCAGATGGCTATGAGCAATTGGGTTAGTTTAGAGTCCCAGAATCATAGAATCATTGGGCTCCAATTGGGTTTCGGTCAGCTGAAATTCTGGCAGGTGGACGATACCCTTCTGTGGCTGAGTCAGCCCAGTGCCAGACAGAGTTAAATGGATTGGACTAAATCAGCCCTGGAGCATCTGAGGGCCAACGTGAGGTAGTTCTGGGATGACATCAGGCAAAATTAACTCCCAGATGAATACTACATTTCATCTGAAAGGCAGTAACTTGTAAAGCAGGCTAATCTGATTATTTGCAATTACTTAATTATACTCTCTGATGAATAACTCAGTCTGCAAGGGATTTCTGGAGCTCTGTGGTCCAGCTACTTCAGAGGTACGGCTTGTGCAGTGAAGCTCTGACTGTCTCTGAGCATGGAGATTTCACAGGCCGGCATCCCAGCCTCTTCTGTCAGTGGAGTTTTGTTTCTAAGTAGAGAGAAGAGGCTGGGATCTTTAGGAAGCAGCAAATTAGGGTTGTTCAGTGCACATGGGTATTAAAAGATTACGACTTCTTCTTTGGCAGCTCATAAGGCTATTCAGCAGCATGCAAGTAAGGATAATAGTCTATTGGAAATGTGTAAGACAGCTGGCTTCGACAGACTGAAAGAAAGCCTTCCTGTGTCTTGGTCTGGTCCCAGACACAGCAGGACCCCCATGGGGTCTTTCTGGCCCCAGAGCTGCAAAGTCTGGAGTTAAATCATCAAATCACCCAAGGCCAAGAATTGCTACTGAGACCTTACAGAAGCAAAGTGATAGCACTTGTTGGGATATCATGCTTAGTACGTGCCAGGTATCATCAGAATACTCATTCATATGCCTAATATTCTCCTGCAATAATATCTTCATTTCCTTACAAACTTTACATACCAACACCATCTCCCTTACGGATCAGGATTCCAGAGTATATATTAGCACTGGAATGTCATCCTTGTCCCTAAAAGCTTACACTGAATGGGAAGATAATTGTAAGTAATGGGTAATGCACTTGAAAAAAAAAAAAAGTGTATTTACAAAGGCAAAGGCAGTGAGCAGCCATCACAGCCCCCCCTCCACACACTGCAGCACAATAGAACTTGAAGAGAGATAACACAACTAAAAGGACCGTGATGCTGCCCAAAGCTTTGTCTCCATCACATTTCCTAATCTACTTTTGGCTGCTGATCCTCTCGGACTCATGAGTTTGAAAAGGCAATGAGTGCAGAGTTCTCCAGACAAACAGCTGGGCTGCTGCACTCTGTGCTCCACCTGGAACCTAAGGGGAAATCCACTTCTGTGCAGGTATGTTACTTACCTATTGGCCATTTTTCTGATGTTCTGATCCTCCATTTCTTGAAGTAAAATATAGTCCAGTATAGTCAATATAGCCTCTGCAAGTGTCACACTTAAATCTACAAACTTCACAATATCAGAAATTTTATTTCCAATAACTTCTAGTTCTTCCATATCCAGTGTTGCATCCGGCAAGAGATATAAAATGTGCTGTACAACATCTTGTGCATTCTCTGAGGAAAGTTAAAAAAAAAGGGGGGAGTATAGATGATTTATGTGAAATATAGATGATTTATGTAAAGCATGGCTTCACATCTAGATACACAGCTACAAGTATGCACATTAAAGGAAGGGGTTAGACTGCGCCTCTCCTCTCTTTCTATGTGGGCATAATGATTTTGATCTATGATGAAGTTATGGCCCCAGAAGAAGTCAATAATCCCGCAACGCGCCAAGAAATCTGGCAAAAACTTCAAAGCAAAATCTGGGTATTTCAGGTTGTATTTTAAAGGAGGAAAACAATGTGGTTTTCATAAGAATATAATCACCTGCTTTTGGCTTATAAAGATTATCTGTAAATACTGTTTAACTTTGATCATTTGTGAGTTCACAATTAAACAAGCCTCTCCCTCTGCCCAAATGCTGCTTAATTGGCATAGCAGAAAAGCAAATTATGAATGATGTAGTTTGAAAATTTGGTATTTGCCATTCATCATCTCAGCGTTCTGCTATAATTTTTTAATAGCAACAGAGCTTTACTACTTGCGAGTCAGAGAGACTGTATGTAACTGCAGATATATCTCAATGAGATCTACAGAACATGAAATCCTTTTACTTGGTGATAGAGTACAAGCAGGCAAAATTTGTCACATCATTCTCTGATTACTTACTTAGTTCTACATCTGAGTGTTGGATTTGAGACAATTCGTTTGAGCAGTAGCTAGACAATTTGAAGCAATCACAGAATCCATCTACATTAAAAATATTTTAAGATGACCAAGTGAGTGGGATGCCCATAATACAGTGCTACAGCTTCAGTTTTTCTGCTGTCCAACACACAGATTATTTAAGTATAACCAGTTTAGTTCCATTCACTGAATCACGGATGTATCCAGTGGCTTACCTTCTGTTACAATGATGTTATGAAGGTCCAGGATATTACTTGGAAGCTCTTCCAGTAATTTACATTCAGTCACATTTGGTTTGCTCCAGAAAGACTGCTCGAGATCAATATTAATTGCACTGAAAAATGAAACAGTGTATTTTAAGTTGCACGAAAAAAATATATTAATTGATGTTCCCCACATTCCCATTTAAGTAACTAAAATCATAGAATCATTAAGGTTGAAACCAATAAGATCATTTAGTCTAATCATCAGCCTATTAGGATAGTAGGTGATCAGGTTGGATATTAGGAAGCATTTCTTATGAGGAGGAGTGGTGATGCACTGGCACGGGCTGCCCAGGGAGTGGTGGGTCACTGCTCCTGGAGGTGTTTAAGGACACGGTGGATGTCGTACTGAGGGACATGGAATAGTGGGCAATATTGCTGGTAGGAGGATGGTTGGACTAGATGATCTTAGAGGTATTTTCCAACCTTAACGATTCTATGATTTTATGATTTAATGCCTGCGACCACTCTACCACATCACTCAGTGTGTCACCTATCCTTGTCTTGAACACCTCCAGGGATAGTGACTCCGCCACCTCCCCAGGCAGCCTGTGCCAATACTTCACCAATTAGCCCAATTTTGAAAATTGATTGCAAGTCAGACCTGACTTAGCATTCATTTAGCACAGTGGGAACCAAGTCCAAAAGCCAGCGTGATTTGAAATGCACCTGGAAGGAGTGATATTCTGCCAATGGTGGGCACAGTGCCATGAGAGGATGGCACAAATGCTACAGTGCATCTGTTTCCTCCCAGCTCAAGCAGACAGTCAGCTTCTTGCTAGGCTGGCTTGCACTTGCTGCAGGCGATGGGAATTACACAACACTCCCTTCTCCTGCAGCCTATACTCAGCTAGCCATGCATGCTTCCCATCCTTCCTGGCATGGTACTGCTGTGTGCCACTGCAGACATCCATTTGGACTCCATCACACAAAGCCTTGAGCTCCCTCCTGTTTGCCATTCAAGAACCAAAATGAGATGTTCTGCTCACTCACCACTTCCTCCAAGCAGACTGCAGAGGGTTTTTCCTGCAGCTGACCTCTGCTGTGGCAGCCGGACTTGTTTGAGGCCAGGAATAGCTGCCCTTGTATTTGGTCTGTGAAACATTTTCCGGGCAATCCAGTAAAACTGAGGATGAAAGACATAAAAGATCTTTAAAAAGATTTAATAGTCAGAAAGCAGACCTCCCCGACGCAGCTGTTCAGCCCTCAGCTTCTGTTTCTGCCAGCACTGAGATGTTGTTTTTACATCTTTTGTGAGCTGCATGTAAGTATTTTACAAGCTTACTGGCCATAAGAAAGCATTTTCCCCAAGTATTTTGCCTGTTCTGAAACCTTTTTCTCCTTTTGTTTGACAAGGTCAGTTCTCAGGTAAAGTGTTAGCTTCACAGCATCACAAATCGTAATTCAACAGCAATACATCCTGCAGGCTTCTCTCATCTATCTGAAGCTGCTTTCACACTGGCCCTCATTATTCCATCCATGTCTTTTCCTCCAAGCTTGAAGTTTTGTACTTGACCTTTTAAGTCTTTGATACAAAACTTGTTTTTGAATTTCAGGTACAGTCTGTTATCTCTTATCTCTGGCTTACTTCTGTGTTTTAAGGACTGATGAAGATTGTTACCAAACCAAAAAGATCACTTGCAATTTGAGACTCAATCCAATCAGCACCAGCGCTAGGAGAATGTCTGTGGTAGGTTTGGTGTCCTTGCATTGCTTCTATAACTTGTGCATCAGATGGGATCTTGCAGGGATACTTGTAGGGATGTTTTCTCATCCTAACCTCTCCACAGAGCTTCAGTTTGATTAAAAGCCTGCAGTCAGAATGAGGTTTTAATGAAGTATCACCTATTAGTCTGACGGCCACATCTTTGGGTTCCACATCCAATGACAGCGGTCCGACTTGGTAAGTGTCATTCAGCAACTGTTTTATCTTGAGACTCAGCACTTCTTGTGTTTCACGTGATGTGACCTTCACAATGGCCTTACAAACATAGCTACAGAGACAACATACATAATCAATGCTGTGATATTAATAACGTTCCATTATACCTTATAATGTTACTGGCTGCAAAAATAGAGAGTAACACAGAAAATTATACTGAATCGAATAATTTATGTATGCATTTCATTCACCACAAGTGCAATCCTACAGCAAATGTCACCAAATACCACTTTTTATCTACATGAGCACCTTATCACTTGAAATGCAATATAAAGTACAAATTACTGGGAATGCAGGTACAAGAACCTATTTATAGTTTCATGGAATTGCCTCAAAAGGTTTCCTAATCATGTTATCGTAGCAAAGGAAAATCTCTGTGAAAGTAAGCATTCTTGAACTGTGTTTTAAAGTCCAGAGTGAGCTAGTCATAAAACAATGAGGTCCTTCAGTACTCTGTGTCCAAACAGAGGCGGCAGACACCAAGGCTCCCTGTAAAGCACAGATTTAACCAACTGCTCTCCGCTGGATTCCAGTGTTTTCTCTTCAAAACAACTATGTTTGCTGACTCAAGGAGGTTTGGAAAGACCATCCCTTTCTTTTGAGTGGCTTCAGACACGGCAGAAAGAACAAAGGAGTGGGACCTTTCAAGTGTTTCCAACCTGCTCCTGTTTCTACACAGTTTTTCCCACTCAGCATGGCCCTTGGGGTAACCATTTACAACCCTTTGAAGCTGATGGGAACTCAGCTCCCTCTGCTCTCCTGGCCTGAAGTCAGAAGGCAATTAGGATTTCCTGCAGAAGAGGTGCAGGATTCATCCTGGCAGACTTCTTGGGCACAGTCCAGCAATGCAGTCTGCCACTCTGTTCTGGTTTCAGTGAGGGGCATTGCTCACAGCCAACAGCACAACACAAACCTCCCAGCTTGCCATGGAAGTACAGCAAGACCCCCAGGATATGGGCTATAAGAGGAAGGCCTTGGATGCTCAGATACATTTCTCCGACTTAAGCATTACTGTGATTCTGAATCTACATGGGTTTTTCTGGTATATGGAAGTAAAGGTTCCCTACTCTACCCTGAAACTAAAATATCTGATGCGGAGTATTTATGATCAGGCTCACAGCAGGAAGCAGGATTTTCTTATTAAATCAGTAGGAACTAGGAAAATCCAGTTTATAACCACAAGTCTCACCTTTGTGACATCTGCTTTGTCTTCATCTTCGGTTTGGATAGGACACAAAAAGTTAAAAGCTGGTTAGAATCAGCTGGTGCAAGGGTGACTGGAACAGCAGAAACCCCAGGTGTTCATTAAAATAGAGCCTAATGGCTTAAATGACTACCTAGAGTGGCCTTTGGTTCAGAGAGCTTCTGGGATGTACGGAGACAAAACAGAAGCTTGCGGTACTTGGACATCGACTCATGTAGAGAGCAGAGTAGATCCAGATCTAGCATTGCTCAGTCACCCAAAGGCTCTTCCAAAGCAGACCGACTGCAAGGAGTGCTGGGCACATCCTGCCTTCATCTTACAGAGAACATTCCAATGTCTATTCAGACACAGCGACTCCCCAGCCCAGTGATTTACATGGAGTACATTGTATTTAATGCTTTCTACAGAACACAGTAGGATTAGCATTTAGACCGTGTAACTACAATATCCTCAGTGCAAAGGTAAGAAAAGTTATGTTTTTAAAGCAGAAAATAACAAGTTACATACACGGGCCCTCTTGTACTCACTGCTCTGTGGACAGTTAGCCCTGCAAGAGAATAGAATAATTATTTGATATGAAGCATATAGATATTACTGATCCCATTCTGCTACTGCCCCAAAAGATCTTGTGACCACAAGCCAGACTTCGCAGCAGAGAAAAGGAAATCAGCATAGGTATGTCTGCATAAATCTCTAAGTGCTGTGGCATTAAGACTGGAAGCTCTGGAGGGATCTGGTTTAAGATCTTGTTTCCTATTCTTTAAGTGTCCTACTTTTCCTTACATTTTAAAAACATTTTCTCTGTTAATTTCTTGGAGGTATTTAAACAACTTCATTTCTATAGAGCAGTGAAGATTCACAGGTAGCCCCATCTTTAGTCTTTATTTCATTTTCTATTTCCCCTCTCACAGTTTTCAGAATCAGATTCACCTCATGTAAACAGTGCCATGTGTTACTGAATTGCTGTTGTGTGTCAGAGAAGAAAGTAGGAAAAGAAAATATGTATAAAATGATAAAAAGTGAAGTCTGTGCGAGTGACACTTTCATGAATTCAGCAGTTTCTAAATCTCCCCCTTAGCTGCTCACAGTTTGGATATAAATACAGCTGGATTGGTTTCAAAGGTACAGAATAGGAGTCTTGGGCAAAATAACTGGCTCTGCTCATGGCAGGGGGTTGGAACTGGATGGTCTGTAAGGTCCCTTCCCACTCAAGCCATTCTGTGATTCTGTCATTCTATGATTCTAACACCACTGTTTCTGAGCAGGGTCTTGGAACTGCGAGACCCTTTCATTAGATAGGATATGAACCAGTGTATGCCTGCATATACGATCTAGACAGCCCACATTGGTCTACAGCACAGGTCTCAATTAATATGGCCAGAGATGCTTCCTCCATTTGTCAGCAGAGATTTTCTTTGCATTAGGCTGAATGTATACTTACGAGTGAAGTGAGCCCAGTGAACAAAGCTTGGGTGCTCCAAATGAGCAGTTATGTGGATTAGGGGACTGGTACACACTGTTGGCATGGGTCTGGTCATCAGTGAAATGGGTACTTGGAATCTGACTGCAATTGCTCTCAAAGGACAAAATGTCAAGGTGACACCAGTGTACATCTTACCTGATGTGAAAGTTTGTCACAACTATTTCTTCACCTGCAAATATGACACTAAACTGGAAAGAAAATAGTAACATTTTTGTTAACTTCATTTATCAATGCTTGTTCTAGAACTGCTTGCAAGTTTAAAATTGTCACTGAAATTCTAAATCCCAAATAAAAAGGGCTAAAAATATTTGGAAAGTGTCAACACTTTCTGAATTTAATTTTATCCCTTTAAAAATGCGTTGGATAACATGGTTATGAAACGCTGTAATATTGTTACATGGAGACTTATTTCTGTGTTATCCCCCTAAGTTTGCATGCTGTACCAGCTGTCTTCATCATCTGATACCTTCTAGAAATAAATGAGAAGAGAGTGGCACTCACCCAGTTTTCCATAAGCTTCCTTGCATCATAGTAATCAGGAGCTCTCTCAGTTGTGTAGAAGAGTGAAAAGTTCATGTCAATGCTATAGAAGCTGACTGCAGTAAGAGAACAGAGGGAGATGCATCCCCTAGATGGCACAGATGGGTACCTGCACTCTGTCCTCATCCCTCCCCTTAGCCATGGTTCTGTTTCCCATTCCCAGTCACGGAGGCTCTATGGAAAATCCCACCTTCCAAATATCTAAGTCCAGATTACTGCACTGCACATCTAAGGGCCCAAAGTCACGGCCAAGTTATCTCAATTTAACAAGCAAAGGACAGCGGTGCACCAACTTTGCTTTTCCCATGTGCTAAGAATGCAGAAGAAGAGATAGGATAATCTACTGACAAAAACCTCCTTGCTAAGAACAAACATGTGACCAGGTCTTAAACTGTCGTGTGCACAGTGTCAGTCGGTGCCACTGATAATCAGGTCAGCATTTAAAATAGCCTCCTTGGGAAAGGCACTTACGTGCAGTGGGGACATCAGTGCTGCTGCTTGGAGACAACGGCAGCAGCGTAGGCGCCGCTGTTGATGATGCCTCACTTGAACCTGCTGAAAGACAATTGAAAGGTCTGAGAATCAACACTGCACGTCGTTCATAGGAGAGAGACAGTCCCTCGGCAGAGGTCCCTGCCACAAAGAGCTGTTGCTGCTCCACTCGGATCAGACCTCTGCAGAGTGAAGGGAAAATACACCCGTGTGTGTTTGTTTGTTTGTTTTGTTTCTCCATTGCTTATGTTGAAGAGCAATTATCTCTCTGCTCCCTTCTTGTTTGCACAATCTGTGCCACCCTTCAGGAAAAGCCACTTGTCAAGCACAGGATAACCTACAGTAACGAATGGGAAACAAACAGCAATGTTCATTGACTTCGATTTAAGATAACCCAGCAGAAGGATTCCCATTATAAACACCATCCATCCTGCCTGTCATTTGCGAAGCAAAACATTCTGGGAATTTGTTCTCAGCTAATTTTCCTTGAAGTGAATCACCTTGTCAAACCAGGTAGGGCTTTTGTACCCTACCTGCCACCCCCTGGGGCAGACAGGGACAGAACGGCAGTGCTTGCTCATAAGCACTACAGCAAATGGCAGGAACCAAACGACTGTATAACATTACAGCTTTGGTGATGAAAGAAAAGCATGATCACAACATTTTGCTCTAGACATACAGATATCTTGCTACGCTGATGATCTGTGCTTTTTCTTCACTCACATGACTATCAGACTTGACAATTCTAGCTCTGACAAGGAGAAATAAACTTAAAACATGAATATAAAGCTCAATATCTATGAATAAGGAGCATGCTCAGGAATAAGTAGGATAAAGCTCTGCTGTAGTTCAGTGTAAGAAGAATCACCCGTGATTAAAATAACAAGCTCATCTCTGACCCATTTGAATCAATAGCAACACATCCATGGGAAGTAGCAGGAGCAAGGGCTGTTTAAAATTTGAAGAAAGTCTCCTATTTTTTTATCCCAAATGGCTTCGGATTATTTAGAGAGATTTAGATTGGATGTAAGGAAGAATTATTTTATGATAAGGGCAATGAAGCACTGGCACAGGTTGCCCAGAGAGATGGTAGTGTTCCATCCCTGCAAACACCCAAGATTGGAATGGATGGGCTCTGAGCACTGGTGGAGCTGTGGGTGTGGGCAGTGGGACCAGATGGCCTTCAAGGGTCCCTTCCACCTCCAATGATTCTGTGATCCTGTGATTCTATTTCTTGACATCAAAAGGACAGCCCTTCTGAACAGGCCCAAGACACAAGCCAGCTTTTCCCATGATCCTTGATGAATCTTAGACTATAATTTGGACAGCACTTCTCTTTACTCAGGCCTCTTCCTTCTGGAATGGCATTGCTGGTTGGAAATAGGAGGGTTACTTTACCCTGCTTCATTCTTCCACCACAACTCGAGCCATTCCAGGAGCAAGCTGCCACATTGCCATTTCCAACCAGCCGGCCAAGAAGCTGATGTGACACCACAGCTATCTGCTGGTTCCTTGTTTGGAAAGATCCGTGGGCTCAACTCATCGAGCTGCAGGACAGGTAGTCCTGGTACTCAGCACCCTGCCAATGGCCGCTAACACTGTTTGACACATGAATGTGCAGAAAGCAAGAAACCAGAAATACGTACTAAAGTAACAGCAAAACTCTGGAGATGAAGGAAAACCAACCTCCAGCAGAAAGCCCAAGGACCTGAAGCTGGAAATACGTGCTTTGTCCTCCAGCACTCATACACCACACCACCCCCCCAGCCCCCAGAGCACTGCTCTCAGGATCTCCCCCTGGGATGCACAGATCTTGGTCATGCAGCATCCCTCATGGCTTTAACCCTACAGCATAAGCTGCTGGTGGGAGCCTGTGTGCCTTCCTGTGATGTGAAGCTGCAGGCACAGGCTCTCTGGGCCTCGCTATGACACCATCCCTGGATTTGAGTTGTCAGAAACAGTGGAAGAAAGTGTGTTTTGTTTTGTTACAAGCTTCTGTAAGAATTAGCATTAGAAAGTGTGGTGAGAATACAGAAAGGCCACTGCTGTGCAGCCATGCCTTGCCATTGGAACAAATCACTTTCCTTTCCTAATAGGAATATAGATGTGATATTAGACTGTGATTAGCCAAGCCGTAAGTCAAGAAATTTGTAAGCCTGGGGCTCAGCCTGTCCTCCTGGTGCTGCAGTGCTGCAGGTTCTCTGCAGATAGGAGTCTGCAGGCAGCCGTGATTACAGGCTCCATTCTCCTCTTGTTATTACAGTGCAGTGTTTCAAAACCCATCGCCCCAGGGTGATGTATGATATCACTCAGTGTCAGCCAGGATGAATCAGAAAAATCTGCTAGGCAAAAACATACAGAAATGGCCAAACAAAATCCAAACCCATTCTAATTGGGAGTGCAGTTTCCATCTCCTGGCAAAAGAAGCATAATTACAACTTCACAGGTTCCAATTTCTTTCTTTCTCTCTTTCTCATTATCACCTGAAGAAAAAAATCTGTTTATTCTCCCATGTCAGGGACCATTGCCAGCAGGCAAGTGTGGGACCATCCACCTGCATCCTGCAACCTCGTTTGTGTTAATTAACGTGCATGTAATTCCCTTCACAAAATGGGGGTTAAGGAGTGACAACAGGAGATCTCAAGCCAGAAAAATACTGTACCATAACATTTTTTAAGTCTTAGGTCTCAATTTGACAATTTAATAGATGGTTTATTTGGCATTCTGCAAACATGCTTGATTTCCATTAGAAGAAGTAGCAAAAATTAGATTAACTGCTAAGCAAACTGTAATAAATGCACTGTTATACTACCAGCAGTCATTTTCATAATTGAATATTCATCTCTCTCCCAGATTATTTAAAATCAAGAAGAGAATTAGAAATCAGTGTGTGGGTGAGGCGGGGGGAGGAGGAGGTGAAGGCTGAGTCAGAGGATGAGAACACACAATTTTACTTCATTGCTTTTAGTGAAAGCCCAGCTGAGCTGGGAAAGCAAAGGATCGTCATCAAGAACTCCGAGAAAAAAAAAGCAAAGGCCAAACAATAACCTTACTCCTCTACCAAGCAAAGCAGCACAATGGCTGGGATAATTACAGCACTCACACCATTCAGCAAACCATCCTAAGGCTGCTTCCTTCTGCATTCGTATGAGCAGTTCCACTCACTTTGCCTAAACAAGCCCCAAATTAATGTGGGGTTTCCAAAAGCACGCAGGCCACACAAATTCCCAGCACAACTGCATAAACTGTGTAGTGCTGAGTGGAACCAAACCCGAAGCAGTGCCAAGGTACACAAACACGAGATGCAAACCTTGCAGCTAGCAGTTGTCATAGGGCATCAATGTTTGAGTTGTGTCAGTAGCACCAAAACGGCTCTTCATCTTGCCGTCTCATTGCATGGCTACACTTTGGCACAGCTATTTCTTGTACACGTTTCAGATGTTCTGACATAGACTGAATAGATACGACCCCATATGGACAACATATAGGAACTGCTGCCCCTTTCTGACAGACAGGACAGAATCATGGAATGTGTCTTCTCACACTTAGGGACGTGGTACTGAGGGATGTGGTTTAGTGGGCAATATTGGTATTAGGTGGATGGTTGGACTAGATGATCTTAGAAGACTTTCCAACCTTAATGATTTTACAGTCACTCACTGCTGTCCGTACCACTCCCTGCTACTGTTATCTACTTTATCACCAGTTTGTCCCTGTGCAACAGCCAGCTCATGAACTGCAGTTAATTAAAGTAAGCCCTAGATTTATAGTAGAAGCAAAGGTCTTACTGAGATCTGACACAGGCCAGATACTCATACACGATTACATTGTATATACACAGAACATGGCAATGGTCATCTCAACAATTGCTGTTGGGAGAAATTTAGATTCCAACAGCCCTTGTCCAGATGGGAGATCTCTATGCAGTAGTTCATGTCACCAAGGCAGGACTACTGCAGTGCCTTGTAGCTTAGCTCATCCCTTGTGAAATATGCTGCTCCTCATCAGTGACACACACAAAGACATCGGTTAGAGAAGAGGCAGTGCAGAAACAGAACTGCTGGGATAAAGGCAATGGGGTGAGGAGCCAAGAGGTAGATGGGAAGGTTGTGATTTACAGCTGTTATTCATGCCTCTTTTCTTTGCTGCAGAGCAAAGGTGCGTGTAAGGAGAGAGGTGGGAGAAATCCCTACGAGCAAAGGTCTCAGAAGCAGTGGTTTGTTTCCTCTTTGTATTTCCTCTGCTCTCACTCTGATGAACGTGGATCAGGAGAAACAGAAGTGCATGGGGAGCTGAGGGGTGGTCCTCAGGTGCTGCGCCTGACTGAGAAGCACAGCTGGATGGGAAGCTCCTTGGGTTCTCAAACTGGGCACCAACGCTGAGTAATTCCTTCCAGCTGTGCCTCTGCCCTCCGTGTGGAACCATCATCTCACAGAGGGCAAGGAAACATGCATACAGTGCTACTGAGGAGCACCTAAATATCATGGCATGCCAATAAGTCAATTAGTCAATCATGGCATGCCACTGACTCAATTAGTCAATCTCGGACTTCTGTTTTAATCCTCTGTATAGAAATACTGTGTAGTCCATGCAGACACTAGGACTGATAACACCAAACACTACGAGAGCTTTTCAGTGAAACAACATCCGTGTAGGACACAGCCCGGACAGGCATCTTATGGAGAGGTGATTACATCATCTCACTAATGGCTGGTCTCACTGAGGACATTAAGCAACCCCACTTGTTCTGAGATGCGGAGGGCTCCCTACTCTGTGTGCGTGATCCCCAGCAATGCACAAAGGAAAGAAAATGCCAGAGAAACTCACCACAGCGGAGGTGATGGCCAGCAACGGGAGGGATGCTGCTGAAGTCCCAGTACTCTTCCCTCCAGCTGACAACGTTGCCCATGGAGCAGCCCAGCAGCTCCTCCTGGCGCAGCACACGGTCCCATATTTGGAAGTAGTACAAGCTGCCAATGAAGCTGTTGCTCACTCGTACAATAAAACCATCCTTTCTTTTATGCAGATGACCCAGCACCAGACTTCCGTTGGGCTTCAGGCACTCCGTGCTGTTTATGTCTTTACTATACACCAGATTACCATTGCAGTAGACTTCCAGCAGTTGCTTCCTGGTGTCCCACAAGCAACACACACTATACCATGTAAAAAGGGCTAAATCAACTTCAATGTTTTGTCTGGTGCCAAAAAGATACACTCTTAACTGCTTGTTTTCTCCGGAGAGTCCAAGCTCTAAGTCATTTATTTCAGTGGAGTTGTTGTTAGTGTCATAGGAAAACGCTGCCCAAGAGCTAATGTTGGTAGTTCGGTTCAGATCGATGCATACTGTGAACTGACATAGCTGAGGGATGCTGTGGTTGACCAGAGACACGTACTTATCATTCCTTCCCAGTAAATGCAGTATTTCTCCCTGCAGAGAACGTGTTTCTATAACAAAAAAAAAAAACAAAAACAAACCAAAAAACCAAAAACAACAACATATATATCACGTAAAGAAGGAAAATGAAGTGTTTATTTCAAAGAAAAAAAAAGCTGCAATATGACCTCATCCAGCGACTTTCCTGGAAGACAATAAAAATATTTAAAGTTTATTCTATTTCTGGTTTCTGCTGCCTTTGAAATTAAATTCTGAGGCCGCCTACACTACTAGCAAAGAGAAGATGAGTTTAATTCTGCAAAGGAAATGCTGAAGTTCTCAAGACATGCCCAGTAGGAACCAATACAGAATTCAGGTTCGTATTCCACCAAGTCCAAGATCTGTGTGGGTGCTCAGTGCATATGTTTCAGTTCAGCTCTGGGAAAAGAGCTCTTTGCAGGTTTGGCTCCCAGTGGCAAATCTGACCCCTGATCTTTAGGTCAGGGTTTCTGCTAATAATACAAGTAATAAGGGCTGTCCTTTTCCAGGCTTTGGAGAGTTTGGCAGCTTTTTCCTTTCCACCGGCTCCATCCCTACCCCAGGCATGTCCTGCTGTAGGGGGGCTGTGTGCACCATCAGGGTGGGGAGAGTTGATCGGGCTCCATTTGCAACTCAGACCACTCCTATGCAGGAAATCTATGTCCCTAACTTGTGTCTGTGCTCACATGTGTACATATGCTTCACTACTGTAGGATGTACTTCCTCTAGGTAAGAACTGCCATTATAGTGAGCCTTTTATAACCCTATCTGGGGGTTGTTTTTACAGCATTTTCTTCAAATGAACTTAAGTCATTCCCAAACCTGCCTGCCTGCCATGCAAACCAGGTATTGTAAACCCCTCAAGCCTAATCTGGTCAATAAATCCCAGTGACTGTTTGTACTTTTCATGAGGGTTAAGCATGTCCTAGGCTGCCAAAGTAGCTGACCCTTCTCCCCATCTACTTCACATGCTTCAAATGCAAGGCACGTGGGAAATGACCCACACAATCTAATCATCTGTAGGTGGTTAGAAGCTTTGTATTGCTGTCTTCATGTACCCTCGTGCCCTCAGAGTATAAGGAGGATATTTCTCCTTACACATAATAACACGACTGTCTTTCATGTTTGTTTTACTTCTAAAATCAGCTCCCAATCAGCATTTGATGGAGCACACACCACATCCTGGCCTCACTTCCATCACTGCAATGCCACTAAGCCCTCTTTGTTTGCAACCACGGTAATTATTTTCACCTGGAGTGGAATTCTGTAGGGTTCAGAACAGCAGTATGTGATGTCAGTATACATGAGCTGGGAATGCAGCTGCTGCTTGCCAGCACACCAGCCCTGCCTTGCTGGGAGAAAACCCTGGCACATGAACTCACAAAGCACACCACCAGTGCTGGGACCACAGGAGCACAACCATGGCAGTGCTTCTGGGGGTGCAGAGAGGTGAGGGCAGCTCCTCAGTCATAGATGAAGCACTGAGTGGGCACAAGAAAACACAGCAACAATCTTCAGCTCTACTTTCCAGCAACTGCAGGACCCCAGATGTTGAGAAGCCAGATCCAATGGGTTTGCCCAAGAGAAGGGAATTGCTTTGTGATGTGAGATGGCAGAGCTGGCACCAACAACTGGCTGGAGGACCATTGCCCCCAGCTGACAAGTCAGCCTTTCAGGGCTCTGCTCTGCCACTGTCTGATAGCAGACACAATAGGAGCCTCTACCCAAAGCAGAAAGTGACAATGTTTTGCAAGCCGTAAACATCAATCCAGCCTTTGTATTATTCAGGTTTTCCTTGGAAAGCAGTCATCTGTTCTTCGACTGCACTGTGTGTTGGGAGTGACCCCAGCGCAACGTTTCAGTGCCATGGATTATCTCTGTGCCCCATATTGCTCTTGAGGAAAAGTCAAAGAAAGAAATACAAAATCCAATATGGAGCTAATTACTGTTTTATCTATGGTGAAGTGAAAAGGCTGAGTGTGCTCATGAAGCACAGCTGACTCAGCAGTACACATACTGTGTGTGCACCAGGACAGCATCACTGGGCAGTGGGATGCATTCTGCTTGTGCAGTGGTGAGTCCTATGGGAATTACCTGTGAGGAGGAACAGTCCCGCAGCAACAACCAAGATGCAGAGAGCCTTGTCTATGGGGGGCTCTGCAGGTGCACACGTGGACCTCTTCATTCTTCAGGCATGTTCTGAAAGAGAGATGTGGGCTCTCACTCACTGGGCTGAGACATTCAGGCTGCTTTCTGCAGGCTGCTGGGATGGCACTTGCAGCACACGAATCCAGAAGGTCACCCCTGGACCACTGCTCTAATGTCTGGCCTCACTTCCACCACTGCAATGCCACTAAGCCTTCTCTGTTTGCAACCACGGTAATTATTTTCACCTGGAGTGGAATTCTGCTGGATTCAGAACAGCAGTATGTGATATCAGTATGTGAGCACACCCATGGCAGTGCTTCTGGGGGTGCTGGGGCCGTGCACTGCGGAGCACTGCTCTATGCAGACCCTTTCTGAAAGAGACAAGCTGGAAAAGACCCTCAAGGATCATCGAGTCCAACTCCTGGCTCTGCACATCACCACCCAAAATCAGACCATCCGCTGGGGTCACCTGGCTTAGAACCAAGCACAGCCCTTGCCTGGGGCTTCCTGCTATGGGTTGCAGTACATCTGACCACTGGCAAGACGGAGATTGTTCCTTTGTGTTCAGACTTGTAAAATAACGTCAGAAAATGATTTAAAAAAACAACCCAAACAAACCAAACCTGAGTTAATAACAACTTTCTGATTTTCCTTTTGAGAGTGCACTTTACGACATTAAAGTTAGGAAATTACACCCAGCTTTCCACTTACTGCTGTCACAGCAACATTTACAATGATACAAATCACTGCGCTCCCAGCCGGCAGTAACCAAACTGAAGTTCCTACACATTTCTGGTGCTTCATACTTTCCCCTAAAAAACATCACATTCTTTAAAAGATGCTGCTCCAAAACTCACCTCCCCGCGTGGCACTGAAATCCGGGAAGGTTTTGCCAAGGGCTCCACACGACTTCTGCCAGATGCCAAAACACAGATGAGGAGGAAAATGAAGAGAAAACCAGGTGGGAGGTTGTGATGTTTTCTGTGGGTCAGGCAATGGAAAGCGAGAGATTTCTGTTCCAAAACTGCATTCTCAGGTACTGGAAAACTTGCTGTGACAACAGATCTTCCCTCCCAACGTTCTCCTTTATTACTCCAGCAATGATTTGTTGACTTTTGCAATAACATTTAAGAAGCAAATCATTATGCTCCAGTCTGCTGTACGTCATGGGCTGTATTAAGTTTTGTCCAGAGCAAAGTCCAGAACATGTAGCTCTATAAAACACAAGTCAGAAAGAAGTAGCTGAAGGATTGCCCTTGTTCCTCATTCCAAAGCAGCTGCAATGAAGAGCATTAGCTTTTATTTTCCCACAGCAGCTGTCTGGCCCCTATTTGTAGTGGGAAATGCTGTGATGTAAAGATAATCTGTTCCCTTTTTCCTATTGGAACTGCATTAATCAGGAATAGCTTAGTTCAACAAATGTGATATACTGCTTGCTGCTGAGGGAGATTGAGTGAGCTGGGACCAAGCAGGGAGAGGCACCAGGACCACTTCAGGTCAGAAGTGACCTGGGATGCTTGAGAAGTGGACACTTAGGGCTCAAAGCAGAAAAACACCCTGATTAAGGAGTACAGTGACACAAACAAGCAGAAAATGGCCACAAACACCAAATATGTTCAGACTCTTTGGGGCTGTTTGGCTAAAAAGGAGTTTTACTTCACTTAGGATGTGTGAAGATTTTGCCAGAAGGTTGCTATGGTGAATTCCAGTTCTTCCAAGCCTCTACTTACTGCAAATACATTGCAAAGCCTGGGAGCTGGGAACCTTTGTTTCTCTGAAGGAGGAATGTTGGTGGCTGACTCTTCAGGATGTATTTGACCAGCCATGTTTACTATCAAGAAAAGAAAGATATTCATATTTTTGTGCCTCCAGCAGCTGCTGTTAAACCTTACAGTTGCTGCTAAACCTTCAGGCCACTTCAGCTGCTGTCCTTCTAAGACATTCTTGAATAATCTTTACCTGAAATGCTGCTTTCTATTGTGCATCAGCTGAGGTTGCTTGGAGGATCATAGAATCACAGAATCGCAGGTTGGAAAAGACTTCCACGATCATCAAAGCCAACCCACCCTACCATGCCCATCACCACAACCCTCAGTGCCACATCTCCACAGTTCTGGAGCACCTCCAGGGACACTGACCCCACCACTCCCTGGGCAACTGTGCCACTGCAGCACTGTTATTTCTGAGAGGTCTTTCCTAATACACAACCTGAACCTCCCCTGGAGCAACTTAAAGCCATTACCTCTTGTCCTCCCAACTGGACTGAGCTTTCTTTGCAACACTAGACATTTACGTTTAGTCCATAAACTACAATGTGCATAATGACAAAGTATTTTTGCATTTCCTCAGCTTTTGTTGTTTACTTCAGATGTCATTGGCTGAATGCTGAAAGCACAGAGGTTGTGCGAAAATGTTGAACATTTTACCATCAACAGACCTCCCCCTCATCGAACCACAGAATCATAGAACCATAGAAACACAGAACCAGAAAATCATAGAATGTAGAACCAAAGAACCATCAAGTCATAGAACCACAGAAATATAGAACCAAAGAATCAAAGAAACATGGAGTGATAGAACATAGAACCAAAGAACCAAAGAATCAAAGAACCACAGAGTCATAGAACCATAGAACCAAAGAACCATAGAGTCAAAGAATAAAAGAAACATAGAACTATAGAACTGTAGAACCATAGAGTCATAGAACCATAGAACTGTAGAACCAAAGAATCAAAGAACCAAAGAACCATCGAGTCATAGAACCATAGAACTGTAGAACCAAAGAATCAAGGAACCATAGTCATAGAACCATAAAACCAAAGAACCAAAGAAGCATAGAGTCATAGAACTGTAGAACCAAAGGATCAAAGAACCATAGAGTCGTAGAACCATAGAACCAAAGAACCATAGAGTCATAGAACCACAGAACCAAAGACCCATAGAGTTGTAGAACCATAGAACTGTAGAACCAAAGAACCAAAGAATCATAGAATCATAGGATCAGAGTCTCAGAACCAGTGTGTGGCCTTTGGGCATTGTCCTGTGTGGCACCAGCAGGAACGTGGGCTGCACATAACATGCTCCTCATAAACCGTGATCCTTCGCATTTTATTGCAGGAGATTAGATTAGTTCACTAATCGAGGGTGGGAAGGAAAAGATTAGCAATATGAAAAGATTAGCAATGTGTTTATCTTCTCTTTCAAAAACGTTGAGGGATGTAAATATTGGTTTTAACACAAAAAAATTTTTTTTTTTTTTTTTTTTCATTTCAAAGCTCTAAAATAAGCTTTTTGACTGTGATTTATTGAATCCTGTAGGAGGCATGGCAGAAATCAGGGTAAGATCTCCATGAATTTGTAGGCATTTAAGACATATGACTGTATGAACACGACCAAACTTTGGGACTTATTCGGGCTGATTTTAGAACTGCATAGTTTTATGATTCTGTCAAAATGCCCCAAGCAGGTATTTTTAAAAGGAAAAATTCAAGTTTTCTAAGTTTGTTCTTAAATTTTTAAAAGTCATACTTTCAAAATTCAAACTGGACCAAATATTTTCTGACACAAATAATGTGTTCTGAAGGATGTTTTCCATTCTCTGCCTCGGTTGTGTTTCCATCCAAGACGTAGGAGGATTTTAGCAAAGTGAAAACCCTGCTCCTCCTGGAGCAGCAGCAGTTACAGAACCCAGCTGTCAGCCAACATTTTGCACCTCACTTATTGCACGCTGTGCCATCACCTCACATTGCCTTTCTGCACAGAAGAAGCACGAGGTGAGCTTGCAGAACATGACATCCAGTAGGACCGCTGCCACTTCCATTCATTGCTGCTGTGACAGCACTGCTGCTTGGGCAGAGCTCCCTGAGCCTTGTCAGTGTGACTCTGTGCATCCTGCAGTGGGCAACTTACACCCCAGGTGATTACCTGCTTGCACACAGCTCATGGCCTGCAGTCACTATCATGCTACAAGCACTTACTCACCAGGTGTTACAGCTGAGCACTGGGCACAGCTGCCTGCGAGGACTTTCCTGTAACCACACACAAGCATCATTTGTTTGCGTGCTTTCAGAGTATTTTTTCTGTCTGACTACAAAAGACACAGCTGTAGGAAGGGTGTCTGGGCATCATTTTGCAGCTCTAAGTTCAACACGCTGGGTCTTGCTCCACCTCTGATATGCTCACAGGAGGAGAGGATGGCCACCAGTGTCAGACAGTATTTGGGGCTGTCCCTTTCCCTCCTGCAAGCCTGTTTACAGATACTTGTCCCTGGAAGGTTTTAAGAAAAGGACAGATGTGACACTAAGGGACACGATGTAGTGGGCATAGTGGTGATGGGTTGATGGTTGAACTAGATGATCTTGGTGGCCTTTTTGATTCTATGATTCTATGAAGCTCTCAGCAGCATCTAACAGATGTTCCTTGATCCATCCCTTGCTGTTAGAACCACAACACATAATCTCTTAATGCTGAGATGGAAAATGTCATGCCCACCTCTGCTCCACTCCGCAGCTTAATGGCACTGAAGTGACAGCAGTGTGGAGGCTTACATAAATGACAATGCTAATCTCAGAACGGATTTTATTAGTAGTACCATCTCGTAGTTCTCTGCAGTTATGGATTACAAAAATTGCCTTGAAAGTAATTTGACATGATTAGACTTTGGAACAGGACCGTTATGGCTTGAGTAGCTCATGCTTTAGATTCACCTTGGAGGACATCTGTGCAATGAAAGGGAAGGAAAGCTGTGGTAGATACGAGAGGCTGTGATGGGAGTGAAAAAGAGAAGGGACCTGTAGCATGAAACGTTGCATGAAATGAAATATTCTAGAAATAACCTGTTTCAACCCATCCTGTCTCCACACGTGGTCTGCTCAGAAAGCAGTAACTCAGATGCCCGGCCCTGCATAGGCTGATTATCCACCTAAAAATCCTCAAACCCAAACTGAATTCAAACCATCCCAAGGTGCTGCAGAACTCTGTGACTTTCTGCTTTGGTTTAAGGAACACAAAGAGTGGGTACTGAAACTGAGCTCCTGCAGCTCCCAGTGGGTGAACACAGCAGACAGACAACAAACAGCACTACAGTCACACACTGCAATGGCATTCAGGAGAGCTACCAACGCACCTTTCCTTTCACTGCAGGAAACCTTTGGATGGAATTTCACATCTATTTTAATCTGAACAACTTCTTGTCCTTCCTTTGTCACAGCTGCTCTCGTGTCACAGCCACGACAAGGCAAAAGGTCCGAGTGGCACTGGGGGCCGTGCTGGATCTACAAAACCAGCGTCAAACACCCACTGGGTCAAAGGGGGTCCCGTTCATCACCGCACGGCTGAACGATGCACGCCGAGAGCCGACACGGGGCCGCTGGATGTCACTGTTGCCCCACGCAAGCTCTGCTGCTCCTGGATGCACAGCAGGTGGCTCCGGCAAGGAAAACGCTGTCATTGAGGTAAGGCGAAAAGCAGCAGAACAAGGAGAAGGAAGCTGCTTAGTTTTCCAAAGCAGCGTTCAAAAGAAAAAGTGGGATTGCAAGAAGCAGGCAGGGCATTTTGCCCTCGGTTCATTGCTCCCTGAGAGTGATGTAAGCTCAGTTCTTCCCTTCTTCTGCTGTGCCCGCGGATGGGAACACACCGTGCTGCATCCAGACCCCAGGCACATGGACAGCCACAAAGCCAATCACCATGAGTAACATCCAGAGGTTAATCATTTCCACCGCCATTCTTCTTAAACCAGAAAGTAACGACCTGGCATCACCAGGCTTCAGAAATCTCTTGACGTTACCTTTAGAATCATTTGTGTCAGTGGCACAAGACCAGCAAAACGACAAACCAGAGATCTGGCCCTGTGCCTTTAATATCCCCCAGGTTACTCTGAACCTCCCCTTCCTCAGCTGAATCTTAGTGCTGTTCATGGACATCTCACGAATAAATGGTTCTCATCTGACCCAAACAACTCTACACAAGTGGAGCTCAATAGCAGAGAGACCTCCGTGGTCGTGGAGGAAAGGGAGCTTCCTTCAAGCTACCAAGACCATTATTTTGACTCTTTCATGCCTGGTGCCCATGGTTTCAGTAAAAAGATCCCCTGTTCTTAATTTTGCATTGGACCATTTCCATTGGAAACACATCCCGGACCCACTCACTGGCTGCTCCTTCCCATCTGCAACCAAAATCAGCAGTGATAGCAGCCAAAACATCTCAAGCAGTCAGTGGGGGCTGAGAGCAGACACATGGAACAGCAGGAGGAAGCCATGCTCCATAATGGTCCAGAGGATGGGTGGCTGCAGATGTGGAGGAGAGGAGAGCACATCTCTGGTACTGCTGCACCCAGCGGGAGCGGAGCGGCCAAGCTATGCCAGCTATTCTGTGAGGAAAGAGCAGATGACACAGAAACTCAAATAGATTAGTGCCATAGCCAAGATTTTTTCCACAGCCCAAATTCAGTGTGTCACATCACTGCTGCTTTTCTCATTCCCGTGGCTGCGGAATTTCTTAAAGTGATCCCAACACACTCTCTAGACGTGAACCCAAACCCTGCAAAAGCTTAGGGGTGAAACACACGGGGGTGAGATTCACTCTTGTGATATCAGTTCCTCCCTCTGCTTGCATGTGGCCCGAATTTAGCCCTGGGTGTGCAGAAAGTGCCCAGTAAGAGGACATGCTACCAGCTGGCAGCACCACGCTGTCCCAGCAGCGCTTGGTTTTGCCTGGACAGACTGACATGGAAAGGAGCAATGGCCTACAACACTCCTCACAAGCCATGACTTATTGCTAATTTTATGGGCTTTTTTCTTCTATTACTGAGCAGTGCCAGGAGTCTTTTTTACTTTGTCTCTTCCCAAAGAGAAATGCATTTTACCCATTAATTATGCACACTAAATATGAGTGGGAGGAAGAGCAATTATTTTCTCTCCGTTCTAGCTAGTTTGCAGCTGGTGAGAAGGCAAAGCCCTGCAGAGGTAGAGCCTGGTGGATGGAAACACAGCTCTGGGGCTGCCTTGAAGGAGCAGCCCTGCTCCCTTCCCTATGGGCACAGCTGCACTCACATCAGTGCTTGCTGAGGGTAAAGCTGGGTTTGTCCCATGGCTCTGCCTCTGTGACTGCAGTGACTGTTTTATCACTGCCAGGCAGACAAACCTCAGGCAGTTTTATCCAGACCCATTTATTCTGAGTGCACCCTCGTGCCATCTGCAGAAAACTTTGATTGGGAATTTCGTAAGGCTCCCTTTAACTCTTTTAATTCCTCTGTAAATAAGCAACGGCCTCACTTAGCAACAGCCTGACTCATTTCCTTTCCAAACAATCCCCCGGGGTTCATTCTGCTTTACTTCCTCTTCGCATTTTCTGCATCTTCTGATATTTTTTTCCTTTTTTAGCTGAAGCAGGCAGTTAAAAATAGTGACAGGATTGCAGTGTGCATTTGCAAAATCAATACCACCCGCCTAGAGATCTTCCTAAGCCCTTTCTTTGATTAATTCCACGTTCTGTTGCGTAATTGCTGTTAAGACTTGGGAAAGGACACATTTTACTAGCCCTAAACATTTTCTTTATGAGCATATTAACTGCTTCGGTACAATTCAGATCTATGTTCTGAAATGTTTCTGAAATAACGTTATCTTTAATGGTCTTCCCAGGTAGAAACAACACACTTGAGAGACAAAAGCTTTTTGCTTTTCTGCTCCTTTCAGCAGAAGCCTGAGGGATATATGGATTTTTTATGTACTCTTCTTTACTATCCAAACCCATCCTAATACTCCTAACATAGAGTTATATTTTTGATATTGAAGCTCTAACACACAGAACCCCAAACCCCACACAGAAATGAGCCATGGCCCAAAGCAATCTCCAGCTCCTGGGCGTATCTCAGCCCAGGTTTGAGTATTGTGGATTTAATGTTGCAGAAGTCAAGCCTTCATCCACCCCCAGAACATTATGTCTGAGCTGTTCAGGGAGACTGAGAGATGCACAGAGCTTTTAATTGTGCTGTCCCAGCTCATTACTAATTGAACATTGCTTTGGTGTTTGTCTGTGAGGAGGAGAATGGAAGGTGAAGGGACGCTGCCTGAGTCAGAAGTGCGTGTTGAGCTGATTTACAACAGGTTGGAACCAGGGTCTCGCTGTGTTGTTTCCAGCAGGATAAAAAACTCAATTAAATATTACAATATCTATTGTCATATACAATTATATTTACAATACTGCACAGTCTCGTTTCCTTGAGCGCAGCAGGAGAAAACCAAGCAGAGTTTCCCTGTTAGGTGTTTTCAAATCATGGCCATTCACATGGCCTTGTCCCACAGCAGTCTGTCCTGCTGAATTTCATGAGCCCATCAGAGGACTCTGATTCCCACCAACACACAAACCACCCGTCTTCCCTCAAATCCTCCAGCCTTTACATTTGCAGGTACAAGCTTTGGCATGCAAACCACTGCTTTGGCTGGGAAACCAAAGAGAAATACTGTCTCTTAGCTGTCATTAGAGAAATAGGTGGTAACTGCTCTTTCTGTTCAGCTTCAAAGAGCACAGTGGAAAGTGAACCACCAGTTTTACCACTCCTGCAATGGAAGCACCCTCCACCACAAGCAGCATTCCTAATTCTCCATTTATTCTGTTCTGCTACTGTTTGCTGGATATAAATTCCAGACCAGATGCCACAGAGCATCCTTCTGTGCTACATCTGTGCTCAGATATCCACCTTGTTTCATTTTTTAGCATTAAACCATGCAGTGCATTCAAAACAATGGTAGCTTCCCAACATCTACTGCACCAAAGGCTTTGAAAGAAAGTTGTCCCATGAAAGCAGGATGAAATCTGAATGCAGATTACAGCTTTGTGCTTGTACCACTTTTCTCTGGAAATGAACTGTCAGAAAACCAGTGAGCAGGCATGAGTAATTCTCTCTTTATTTCTGCAGGTGGCACCAAGCATTCAGTTCTGAGACATTTCCTCTTTTAAAGATATTCTGAATATCTAAAAACTGATCCCTATGCTACTCTCAGAACCCTTTCCTGAGTACCAGAACCTGAATACTAGAACAATTCACAGCAAAGGCAATAGAGTTTGGTTTGATCCTCATCCCTCAATGCTACTGCCATCAGATGCAACTCACTGAGCAGATGCAGTATTTCTTCCACCAGCACCTGAGAGCAATCATAGCGTTTCCAGGAATTTCCCCTCTGTCCTGACCACAGTACAAACCCAGGTCCCCCTGGGCACCATTTCTTCCATCCAAACCCCCCTCCTCCTTTTCCAGCATGAATCCTCCACTGCTGTATTACCGGAGGCAATGGGATTTTGTATTTGAAGCCAACAGAAGGAAGACTGAGTTGGATCTCTCTGTTCTGCACCAAACCCATTGCCTACTTGTAGGAGACTTTTAAAACTTCATATTCCTCACTAAATTTCTCAAATTCTTACCTTTTTCTTAGTTTCAAGAGCTCTTCCTAGCCCTTGTTCCTCCTCTTGCTGCTCTCTGGGAGGAGATGTCGCCAACCAGTCCACCATCCTCAGCTCTGTGTCCTACCCACTCCTTGCACCATTCATCCACCTTGCTGGAGCACCCTTCCACCCTTTGCAGGGTCAGATCCTGCTCACTGAATGCACTTTGCCACCAGGACTGAGTCACCCAAGTGATGGCAGGACAGAGACAAGCACCTGGCCAAGCAGCTGCTCCTTTCAGCACCAGAGCATCCTGCTCCATGGCAGCTCTGCCCAACCTACACGGATCTGGTGAACCACTGAAAGAGACAGCACCAAAAGAAGGCCGCACTGAAGAATTGTAAACTAAGCATCCTCATTCCTAACCACTCACAGTCACTGCAAAACCTCCACAGTCCACAGTCACAACTCTCAAATGTGCAAATCGTCAGCTCCCCCAGGGTTCAGCCGGGTGCTTTGAGTCTTCAGGGCTCAGCTAGAGATTAGCACCAGTGCCAGTTCCCTTTTTGGGTGCTCCTTCACACAGATGGCCTGACTCACTGCATCATGTCAAAGCCAGATTGCATTTCACTGCAGCCTTTTGGAGCTGTTACTCTATCTTCAGCCAAACATATCTGCCATATTCATGTGCAAAGGAGAGAAAGACAGCTCAGGGGCCCGAGCCCCCAAATGTCATTGCTTCGTAATTTAGCAACATGTTTAATTCACCACTGGCTGATGAGCAAAATAAGGAAGTCAGCTTCATCCTTGATTCCTGCATTTCAAAATAAACAAACCCATATAGTACTGCACTGTCATGCTCAGAGAAACCACTAGCTCCAGGGCTGGAAATAAAGGGAAACAAATGATGCTATACCTGTCCTCTCCTCCTCCCCACCCTGCTCTACAAAGCACACAAAAAACAAAGACTGGCTGGCAGACTACACCCACCACTGTTCCATTCGGCAGCTCCCTGTGTTATGTGTGATTCCTTCATGGTACATGGCACACAACCAATTCAGAACTAATGAAGATTATCCCTTATTTCTTTGCATTTTGGGGGGACACAACATTATGGATTCTTTCATTCATGGACTATTTCTGGCCCACAGCAGAGCTTGCTGCTGACCTTGTCAATATCTTTTAGAAACATTATACTCAAAAGACAGATAGCGTCTTACAGTCTCAAACCATGAACTAATTGGAGGTTCATGGCATCACTTTCAAGCAGGTAAGGAACTACCACTGAAAAGTAAGTAGAAGCCAACACTTATCACACTGAGTAATAATAAAAGTAGTTATTTTTCCAAATACGGGATGGCAAGAGTTTTCTCAGATGTCACCATGTAATAATAATGAGTAAATGTCAGTATTCAGATGGAAATTTCAAACTGAAACCTCCCAACCCCATACGTTGTTCCACCCACATACCACTGGAGCAAAAGTTGCACAGCTCCAGTGCCGTTCATGCAGGGTTTGTCACAGTTTCTTTTCACACAAGCTCCACAGCCTCAACACTGCAGGAGTCAGGGGGTGTAGGCTGCCTGAAATCCCTGGGATTCCCCTACCTGCAAACGAGGCTGCAGACCTGTAGGGCTGAGTGTGCTGCAGTCATAGCAAGAATAACCCAGGCTGCTGGTGGATGGAAGCACCACACAGGCACACGCAGAAGCACGATGTACCTCTCTCACTTCCTGCAGCAGAGCAAGCTTCAAAGGGCCTCTGTGTGAACCACCTGCCTTCAACTAGTGCTAAAAAGTATTGAAATTGCATATTTTATGTACCAAGGCAGGTGCTGCATCACCATGCATTACAGCAGACTCTTCAGGCCTTTTCAGACTTCTCTCCCTTTTTCTCCTTCGCTGAACAAACCATTCAACCTCAACCACAGGCTTGCAGCAGAGCTCACACACATATGGGTATTATCACGCTGTGTTCACAGTCATTTACACCAGACCTTATCACAGAATTTCAAACCACGTGAGGCTCACTATTGTTGACTTGAGCCAAACATACGCATGTAAAAGCAGAAGTCCATGAGAAACGTTATGAGTGATGCTGGGACCTGTGTCAACCACAGTCATATCAAAAGCCATTAACACCCAAAAAACAGGAGCCACTGAGTTTCATGTTGGCAGGGAGAGAGTGCTGGAGAGTGCCAGAGCTAGAGTTTGCTCTAGCTCACTACAGCATGTGCTGGACTGCTATAGGCAAGCTGGTTTTTTTTGGCTGCTGGGCATCCAGATGGTTGGTGGCTGCTGGGCAAGGGTATGGAGAGTGATGGTAAGTTGGAGCATGCTGTTTGAATTAATACCATTTGTGTGGTCAACTAGCATTGCCGTAATATGTATCTAAAGGATTCCCACTTGCTATTCCTATGCCTCATTTATTTCAGAAACATACAAATGCACTGCTGGTTTGGCACTTTCTAGAAGAAAGAAATCTGACTGTTCTCAGTAAAGTTGTAAATAACTGCAAAGCTGGACAGAGTGGATTTCTGGGGGTCTACAATTCTGCATGTTGCTAAATCCATAGCCCACAGCATCTAGTCCCTGATCATTATGCCCTTACCCAATACTCCACACTCACAGAACTGAGCCAGTGTTCATTACAGAGCCATACTGGAGGCCTAATTGCAGAGTACATCACTGATTGCATTGAAGGGGGATGTAATAACTGATTGGCCATGCATGCAAAATGTAACCAGCATCCTTTCAGCACGTACATGATTCGTAGCTCTTATTTTAAAAAACGAGTTACTATAGACAGACCTCACACAGGCCACCTTCACACAGTCAAGTCAAGGACATCTTGCTGCCTACCTGTTGAAAACGTATCATTTTATAGCTTCAGTTTCAATTTCTATTTCTATATATACACTAAGTGCAGCACACTCTTCCTCTGTGGTGGAAAGCCTACTTCCATTCCAGCTCACAGCTGTATTTTGAAAATGAATTCTGCTAGGAAAACTCTGCAAGCACAATTCTCAACAACTTCCTGAGGAAGGGATGTGGAGAGGGAGGTGCTGGGTTCTTCTCCCTGCATGGCAACAGCACAGAGCTGCACCATGGTAGGTTCAAACTGGGCACTGGGAAAAATTTCTTCAGCATGAGGTTGGTCAGATCCTGGAACAGGCTTCCTAGAGAGGCAGCTGATGTCCCAGGCCTGCCAGTGTTCAAGAGGCATTCAGATAATGCCCTCAGTAATATACTTTAATTTCTGTCAGCGCAGAAGAGGTCGGGGAGTTGGACTTCATGATATTTGAAGGTCTCTTCCAACTATTCTATTCTATGCTATTCTGTTCTGTTCTGCTCTGTACCAAGCTACTCTACTTTACTCTATTCCATTACTCTGTGATGTTCTTACTGCAAAGCCAAAATGCTTTCTTTAGATTTTATTGTCAAAGACTTCCAAAGTTGAAGTTAAAAACAGATGTGAGGTCAAAGTGATCATGGAATGGTTAGATGTTGAATGTTGGATGATAAGAAAATCCTCAAGGAGAAGCATATGGCCTCTCTCTTCCTACTCCATGCCACCATTCAAAGCTTTAAATGAAGAGCAATCTAAATGGGAAAGCACGAAGCCTGCTTATGACAGACGATAATGGAATGGCTGCCTGTACAGTGCAGTCTGCAGATTCAAGAGTAAATGCCACTGTAGCAGTGAATTGTCAAAACAACCCTACTGAACAAGGAAACCAGCCCCAGACACACTGATGCTTGTGTTTTACAGCTCTCCGCTCCAAATGCAGCCATTTATCACTCCTTGCTGAATGCGAGGTCCTGACTTCCTCAGCAGCACAGCACTTATTGGGTGTCTGCTTACCAAGTGCCATCTGATGGGTCCGAAACTGACTTTCAGGTTACATTCGGGGGAAAAGAAATGTGTCAAAAGAGCATTTTGTTTGTGTCAAATGAGCACAAATCTAACCAGAATCTGATCCTGCATCTCTCGTTATGTGTGCATGGATGTGTGGGTGCAGGGAGGCAGAGGAAATATGTGATACAAGTTATAAAAGCTCCTAGATAATGCCTCTAAAGTATTTCTAAGCCAGTGCACAAGTAACAATATACAGAGACTTAAATTCAGACACAAGGGATCTATTTTACGTGGACAGAAGAATACTCATGTGGAATACGCACACAAAGAAGCTTCTTAGGCAAAACAAACAAACAAACACTGGAGTCATTTATCTCCTTGCCCTCTTTTTGTGCTGGAATACAGGAGCTCCACAGTGTTACAGTGGAAGAGGCTTTCCTCTGTGCCTGCTGGGTTCGGCTGCAGAATCCCACTCCAGCCCATTCAGCTGGGTCTGTAGGGCTGTAGGGCCATTTCATGTGAGGACAAGGTAGGGTCTATGGAAAAGCAGCCCTTGAGACCAGGGTCTTTCAAATCCATGTAAGGAGCCAGTGGGAATTGCCAAAGCAGCAATCTCCAAGCCAAAACAGGAAAGAAAACCATAGATGTCAGTAACAGCTATGCTGCTGCAGTCTCTTCTCCATTTTCCTTACAATAAGGAACTACCCTCTGTTTGCCCAAGTGTTATTTCAGAATGAAATTGGTCTTTGAAAGCTGAGGAAAGTAAACAAAGAACTAAAATCTTTCTCGATGCAGTTGACTAGGACCCATAGCTTTTAATCCACACTTCAGTTGGTACATTTGGATTAATTGAATGGGGAGAGACAGATTCAGCAGCAGAGTTAACAGATTGCAACTGCCATAAAATAGATGGAACTACAGCTCCTCAGCACTGCAAATGCAGCCAGCATCTGCCTGTGCCAGGCACACAGCCTTCAGCCTCTGATAGAGAGGAAAGCAAATTGCATGCAGACATCCTAAAATATAAATTACTAGCGAGTTGTGGATTAGTCCCCTTACAACCTGCTTAGAACTGCAGGTAGATGGCACCGGGACAAAGGAAGTCTTTTCAAGGAGGTAAATCCCAAAAAACCCTGGGAAGTTGAATTTTGTTCTCCTTCTTTCGACAGTTTGAAAGCTGATCTTTCAAAAGAACCCACTTTTGCAACAACAGAAAAACATCTTGGCAGCACTGAGCCACTGAGAGATACTTTCATACCTTCATAACTGAAAAACTACTTCGCCATCTCAAATTCCCCTAAGTACTCACTTCGAGGTGGGGAACCATCAGGATGATCTTCAGATCATGGCATAGATTTGAAGAGTCATATAAGAGGCTTCAGCAATTGTCCTCTCAGTCAGATGCACAGCACTATTAGCACGGCACTGTCATTCTCCACAGTGGTGTTTTATCTCAGCGCCCCTTGGAATAACACAATGCTCATAAAAGAAAGTCAGTGCTGGAATATATTATCTCATCAGCACATGATGATAAGATTAAATTGTTTGGTACTAGAAGCGATAAGGATTACCGTATCAGTGTTCAGCTTGTTGGACTGGTATTACTTAGTGCAATCGACAGTAATCACATCAAAATTCTGGATAATTCAGCAATGATTCAGTAATAATTGCCAGATTGGGCTGTAAGGCAAATGAAATCAGTGCAGCATTTGTACAACAACTCAGAGTGATGGGATTTGTACCTTAAGAAAACTGATTTTGTGAATTTACCTGTGGGGAGGATGGATGACTTCAAATGAGAGCAGGACACAACAGAAGCAAATAGAAGAAAGCTTCTACCCGAACAGCTTGGCAACTCTACGAATCCTACAACAAATTCTGGCCAAGATTTTGGCTCTGTATGGCAGCAGCAGGAGCTCACTGCAGCTCAGCCACTATCACTGCAGACTCCTGGGCAGGGTGACACACACAGCTGGTGATGACAGCATTAGGTACTTCCACATGCTGTGAGCACATGAATGCATCTCAGCTTAGATCAACCCATGCAGCTTTTCCACATGCTGTTTATGCAGTCACTTTCGCAAGTTTAGCCCAAGCGTTTGACTTTTGTTATTTACCATCTTGACTATTTTATCTTCAGGGCACTCAACCCACCAAACATGCACTTAGTAGCTCTGCTTGAAGGAAAGGCAGAGAACAAATAAATCAATGTACAAATGCCAAAAAAAGATGGGAGAGTGAGCTTTCATATCCCTATCTTGATTCCAGCAATAAAAAAAAGGTGGACGTCATGGGGAATATGTATGCTAAGGCAACAGCTGGGTGTTGCCCTGCTAAATGAGACCCAGTGGGCATGCACAGCATCACAAACAGGAAAGGAGTGGACCTGTTTCCACACGTGTTATAATGCACATATCAGACGCCTAGTGCTTGTCCAATTCTCACTTTATTCCTGTTTGGATATGTTGGACACCTGTCCTTACAGAACTATCATATAGCAAAGAATGATCTAAGATACAGAACTGAAGCATCAGACCATTGCTGCCAGTTACCCAAGGCAGATGCACCATCACACTGCCTTCCCTTGAACTCATTTAGCTTTTGCTGAGCTAAGTGGAAGTGCTGCTGCGTGTCCAAGAGGTTGTGCTTCTGACCACGCTTTCAGGGAGGATGCTTCCCTTTTCACAACACTGTGACACTGTTGACTCATGCTTAGCTTGTGACACCCCAGATTGTTGGTTTTTTTTGTTGTTGTATTTGCTACTGAGCAAGCTGTCCTTTGTCTCGTTCTCCTGCTGCTAATTATTCCTGTCCAAATGTTTCCCTTTGCGTTGGTCCTTATTTTCATTATTTTTTTTCCAGGTATTGCATTAATAACTTGCCAAGATCATTCTGAATTCTAAGCTTGCCCTCTAGCATATCAGCAGTGCTTCCAAATGTAATAGGAATGTTTCCCATACTACTATTTGGGTAATTAATAAACATGCTAGGCCAAGAGCAAACTATGTGCTTGATTCTTGATTATCTCTTATATTAAGGAATGTTGTCTGCTAACTTTACGCCCAAGGAATAATTTACACACACAAACACAAGTCAATTTTAAGTCAGTTTGAGCCCAGGCTGAAAAATGAGGTCCTTAGAGGGCAGATGGTAACAGAGATGGTTGCAGGTACTTGTCCCAGCAGGACAGCAATAAACAAGAGCATGCAGTTAAAGTCCCTTTGGAGAGAACGCCCAATGGCTACAGCAGTTTTCATGCCACCAATTTTCTTTCTATCAGCCACAGCAGTTACAATCACCACAGGAAACCTACTATCATCTGTAACAATACAGGCCTTACGCTTTTGGATTTAGAACATTTTGAAATACTTTTTCCTATTTTTTTCAATCTCGTGCACAGACATATAGAAGTATCTAACTAACTTCCCTGCTTTCCTGTTCTAGCCCTTATGCAGTCAGACTCCTACACAAACGAAGCTGAATAACAAGAACATTTTACTATAAGAAACCTCAATGATCAAAGCACTTAGCTACTGTAGGCTTGCAGCAAATGTGGGGGCTGCTTTGAACCAGAATACAAAACCTGTTATACCATCTCTCTAAATGAGGTCCAGTCATGCACAGCACCTAACAGTAACACCACATACTTGGGGAAAAAGGGTAAGAAGTTGGTAATGGGGGGCTGCTCCTTCTAACACCTTCCCCAGATCTAAGAGAGACCTGAGTATTTTTTGAGCTGGCATTTCTTAGCACCTGGGTCATCATCTGTGCAATAATTTCAATTGCTGTTACTTTGACTAATTTCAGTGTTCATCTCTTGGAACGGAGAGTATTAAACCTCTAGAATCCTGAACTGCAGAGAGTGCCACGGCTCTATCGATTTTCATCTCAAAATGCCAATATGCACCAATCAACAATTTGACCTAAAACGTTTTGGAAAGAATCATTAAATTAAATTGTTCACTTTTCCACCGGGACAGTGGAAAAAAAAGACAGTCTTTAAAGGACGAGAATAAATCAGCTACTGCAATCAAATCTGCAAATGCTGCAAAACTGAAAGATGAATGCCAGTGCTGCTGAAGCCAATGCAAGGTGAAAATTTTAATGAAGTTCTCCTAAAAATGCATAAGCAGTAATTGCATGATTGAATTGAAAACCTGAGAAACAAGGTTAGACAGGAAATTAAGATGGAAGGTATAGCTCTGATTGCTGCAACATTAGCTCAAACATTTACAAGCTGCTCACCAGAGAAAAAGATATTTAATATATTTTCCACACGGGGCAGATTTTCTCAGATGGGTTCCTGTGTGTCTGAAGATGAAAGATATGCATATCATCAGCATGCATATGAATGGAGATCAGGAAGGAATAATGCCTCACTCTCACCTCAGGAGCTCTTTTATCACTCATGAATTTGAATGTGCTTGGCCTTTTAAACTCACAGCTTCTGTCGTCCCACCACAAACACACTGCAAAACATGTGAACTATTACATCAGGTAGTCTGCCCACTCTTTATACCGTGTCTGTTGTAGTTTATGCTGTGCAGAATCAATCTAAGCCCTTCTGATGATATTTTAAAATAGCTATTGATGAACAGAATCGAGAAAAAGATGAGGATAAAAAAAAAACAACTTTTATTTGCTGCACTGCTTCGTCCATAACAGGAGACATTCATTTCTGTGACTCAGTTTTCTTACCTGTAAAATGGGGACAACACATCTGCATGTCTCTGAGTAATGGTGAAATTCAATTTAGCATGTGCACAATGCTCATTTTGATTGCCAAATGGCAAGTGCTACATAAATGCAAGATATTATTACATTATTTACGTTACATACATTGTAAACACAAACCTGTGAAAGCTGATACACCATGGTTTTATTTTCCCTCTTGTTTTAAAAACAATAATCACTGCCATTCTAAAACACTGTGAGGAAACAACAGACACAGGATTCTCTGTACGCACATGCTGAAGTGGGGGAAGCCAATGCAACAAACAAAGCACAGGGCCAGGCTGTAGTCTGACCCTTCAAGTTCCCACAGAGCCCTGCTAAATGTTTTCGTAAGGTTCTTTTTGACTCTCTTCTAATTCTTACAGCTGCTTTTTCCATGTTCTCCCCACTTATGGAATAATTCTGCGGCCCTCTGGCAGGACAACCTTCCATTTGTGATCTCAAAGGGAGCACAAGGCTCAAGGAACTCTTTATGGAGCCACCGGCGCTCATTTATCCTCACCCATCCCAGAGCATAAACACAGAGGCAAAACAAGAAGAAACTGTTCTGGAATTCATTGATAACCAAGTAAGGCAGCAAAATAACAAGAGAAAAATTATCCTCAAATGATAACAACTGGCTTTCAGCAGCTTTTGAGCTTTTTCCTCTGCAGCTTGGGCCCTGGCTGTCGGGTACACGTGGAGCACAGGACTCCATCCCCAGCCCCGGGTGTAACCCGGCTCACGCATTTGTGGCTCTGTGCTTCTTTTGAGCTCAGTGAACCTGAATTTCCACAGGACGGATCCCGAGACACGCATCTCTGCAGCACGGGACAATCGAGTCCGTGGCACTGGGCCACGGCAGCCCCGCGAGCTCGGCCAGCTGCGTGAGCCCGCACAGCCTCCCGTCCGCCATCCACCCACCAAGCTGACGCTACGGCTCGGAGGGCACAGCCTGAAAACCCACCGCCCGCCCTCCGCGGGACAAGCGAGTTTACAGTCGAGGCACTTTGACGCTTCCTTATCGCGGGCATCCGGCCGAGGCTTCTCCCTTTCGTTACTCGCCCTCTGCGGCCAATTCATCACGGTAGACAGCGGGACCACGCGCTGCAGCGTCCCCGCTCCCGGCCGTCCCCCGGCGGAGGCGAGCGGCCATTTCCACCCGCGGCGCTGCGCTGCGCCCCGCCACCCATTTCCGCGCGCGCTCGCAGCGCCCGCCGCTCCGCCGTCGCTCGGGGCCGCCGGCAAAACCCCGCCCGCGCCACGGTGCCCCGGTGAGCGCGGGCCGCGAGGGGACGGCGCCGCGCAGCCGCCCCGCC
>JAPSGF010000012.1:3883605-3934417 GCA_035772895.1 Perdix hodgsoniae | reverse complement strand
CTGACGCTCGCTGCTCACCTTTTAAACCTTTTAAACTTGAGTTCTTGTTTCTCTGAAACTAAAGAAAACCATCTTCTTGTCGAACTCTTCCTGGATCTTGGCCAGCTGTACAAGGAATGTGATCCCTAAGTGGAAAGCAATCCTCTATGTCTTTAACTATCCCTCCCAGCTAATTAAACTACAGCTTAAGTCATGGCATCCTGAAGGAATTTTGAAGGAGAGGATATGAGCATTTGAGTTTTTAAAGATGATGTGGGGAGGAGAAATCCTCGGTGTATTTGACCATAAATTAACTGAGTAGTTTAAGCTTTGCTTTTAAAACGGGACAATTTCAGTCCTTTCACTGTTTCCTAATTTAAAAAAAAAAGAAAGGGCATTAGTTGAATTTTTGTTTGTGAGGTGTCTCTTGTTGGTTTTGTTTGTTTTTAACCAACAATTGAAGTAACAGTTGTAAAATCAGATGATTTTTTTTGCTCAAACCTTATGAAAGGGAATGGATCCTGTGTGAAGTTTCTTTTTCCATGAAGGGAAAGCCAGATATGTCCCGTTGTCTAAACGTAAGTCTGTATATTAAATGTATTTTCTTCATATTTCTATGTTTGCCAGTGTACAGACTGAGCCATTCATAGAAACCTTTGGAACAGAAATATATTTGTGAAGTCTGTATGTTTAATATGCAGCTATTTCATGTAGCTAGTTGAAGGCAGCAGCTCTCAGCTGAGAGCCAGCCAAATCTGAGTCCTGACAATCTGTGCATGCTCACAGCATTACTAATTCAACACAGCTGTCTCATAATGCTGACAATATGAGGCTTGAAAATGCAATGAAAGTCTGAGTCTGATTTAACTACCATGGTTTATTCTGGCTGCACAGGAGAAGCATGTGCATTTCATTCTCTCATCCCTTTCTCTGCACAGCATGAATCCTTCATTTTCTCCAAAATTAGCCACTTTCACTGTATTGGTTTACCTGTTAAACATATGTTCCTTGGGTACGCATAGAAATGCAATTACTGTATTTCACATTACCAAATGTTAGTGAACTTAGAAAGCAGGATATCTCATCTGTCTTGCATGTTTAGAAAAGCACTATTTTTTTTCTCCTGTATTCTTTTCTACCTTTAATTTTAAAACTGAACTAATTTCAAAGCTAAACTTTGTATCAAACCTAAAATAACGCCCTTTGCTCTCTCCTAATTGATGTGAGGAAACGAGTCCTGTCTGTCCTTTGATCGTAGAGGAAGACTTGATCCACAGAGCTGCTGAAGCACATTAAAAACAGGCAGTGTCTTCCAACAAACATGCTCCTAATGTGAAGATAAAACCTTAAGCTGTGCCTTATGCATCATGAAGTAGAAACAGGAAGAGCACCTGTGTTCTGTTACATGAGACCAATTTGAATAATTTGGCACTGATTTTGAAAAATTTGTGCAGATAAACAGCACAGTATTTGCCCAGGACACTTTTATGCATCCACACTGTTTTAAGCTTGTGTTAGTTTTTAGCTTGAGGTTTCCAACATACAGCTGTCTTTGCTGGGCTGGAAAATCATGACTGGATTCATTCTTTTCATATTTATTCCTGTTTTAGGCTTGCCTCTTGCTTCTTAACTTTCTGGGAGCTTGTTGCTTAATGGTTGTTAAAAATCTACACCAAAAAAAAACCCACACATGTAGGATGCATAAATCCAGCTAGATTTCTAAGAAAAATCTTTGTGATCTCTTTCACCTTACATTTATCTAATTGCTGGAAAGAGAACAATTGCTTGTGGATTTGGGGAAGATGACACCATGTGAGCTCTTCTGCATTGTGTCATTGTGGCTGAGTAATGCACCTGCTCCATCAGCACGTCTGGAGCAGATTTCAGGATGGTATTTTTCCATCATCAATTGCTGCGGATTTGGGATTAAAGGCTCCATTCCCATTTCTAAAAATGAAGAACACCAGGGGGCAGATTTCTTCTTTATTTCATATGCTATGTAAGTCTTTCTTGTCTTGTATTGCTGCAGGGAAAAAAAAGAATTTTTATATATGCAAATAAATGTGTGTGTATATATATTAATATAATTTTATAGATTTATAGCTGTAAAATGAGACATCCTTCCATGAACCAGCCATGTCAACAGTAATATGCAGGAATGTTGACTGGTAGATCAGCATTTGTGGTGAGTGATAGAGGTGATGGGCTCTGGAAAGTAAAGCCCACGTAATTGAACATTTCAGCAGCCATCAGCCGTTCTGTGTTACGTACAGAATGTGATTCACTCAGACTGCACCAAATGCTCTGCTGGTGGCCTGAAATTTAAAAATTGATGGAAGCCCCAGAGTCAAATGCTGCGTTAATGACATTGCTGTCAGTGCTGAGATGAAACATGTTGGGTGTGGGTCTGCCAGGAGAGGTGGCAAGGCTGTGTAATGAAGCATCCTTAATGACAGAGCCCTTATAAGTGAGGGAGGTGTAGTGATGACTGCTGAGCAAAGCTCGACGTTTGGGCGCACCTGGAGACTTGTGCTATTAGAATAGAAATTAGGCTGCTACATTCTCTTTCCTAAGTGAAGAGATTCCTTATCCTAGTAGAAACTCAAACTAAGAGGCGGCGAATCTGATCTTATTTCACCTTATTTTATGCACCCTACATAGGCAATGTCCTTGCTCAGTGAAGCTCTGTGAGAAGCAAGGGGTGAGAGCTGCCCTCTCTCATAGTGATATATTTGAGATACTGCATTTCACAGCTCATTACCCAGTTACTGATTCTTTCTTTGGCTTTGTTGCCACTAGTAGTTTTTCCCTTCCATTAAATAACAACAGCTGTTTAGTACCATGTGGAATGATGCTATGTGCTTCTTCCAGTTCTAAGTTCTAAAGATCTTAGACAACTGATGCAAAATAAACTTTCCTGGAGAAAGTAAGTAAATAAAATCTCAGTGAATAAAACACCTTACCAACCAGATTTTTTTTCAGTAAAGTCATGAACTGTTGTTATTTTTTATCTGAGTGGCCATCTATAGACTATACCTTTTTTCTTTCTAGCCTCCTAGCAGCAGTTTCATCATTTGTCTCTGCTAAACAGTGCAGACCACCTTCAGAAGTTGTGAACTTGCTGAAGTAGAAAAGCTTGCCTTAGTGTAACTTTTCTCAAGGCAAGATTTAAGTTTCTGGGTCTCAGCAGATCATAGACCAAGGCTCAGACCTCATGCAAGTTCTGAAGTTCTCATTTAAACTGAGACGTGTGTAAATACCTCCATGATGTTAGGAGGCATTTGACTCCCACACACTTCAATTAAGGTTTGAGCTGTGCTTTTTTTTTTCCCCTTTATTTCCCTTTTTTTGAAGCAGCCACTAGAGGGGAGTGTTTCTCTTCAGAAGCACCCAGATGTAAGCATTGAGTTCCTGATTTATTGCGCATGAAACCTTTCAAGGCTGTTTTAGTTATCAGAGTACTTGGGCTTCATTCACTAAATACCATTTTAGTTGCATTAGGAAAATCTAAGCTCACATCTTCGTTTCTTAACTTGAATGATCGGAGATTCCCCTTCTTCTTTCTTTATTCTCTATCACAAGAACTTTCAATTTCTTCAGCTTCAACTTCAGAACGTGCTTTTCCCTTCACGTGGCTCTGTTGCTTTACGAGGGAGCCCTGTAGCTCCTGGTGTTTCAGGAAGTCTGGGTTGGGTATGTGAACCATAAATACAAGCAGAGGCAGGGATATCCACAGGGACCCTGTGCACTTGCTGTGAGGAGCTGCTATAGCTTGCTAGCCATAGAGAAAAGAAGCTGCCTCTGGTGAGTAGTGCTGCTTTTTCCTTTGACATTACTTATGCACTAATGAGTTCACATTAATCATCTCTGCGGTTCACTATGCCAGCAGAATCAATTCTTACTGTTAGATGTATAGAATTTCTCATGTTTATTATGCTGCTCCTCATTGCTTTATGTGCATTACTGTTTATTGCATAGTGAATTTCCATAGCAATAGATGCATGCTTTCCCAAGGTTTTCATGCTCTGGAGTAGTTTGAAATTAAAAAGCAGGTCTTTGTCAGGCTAGTGGTGAACCTAAGGTTTTTGCAGTATGAGATATGATGTTATACATGTCTGTGTATGTGCTTGTATGCATAAATAAATTAATGCTTCCCATTACGGTTGTTGGAAGGCTGCTAGGAAACGTGGGCTTAAGGAATAGCTTTTTCAAAAATCAGGCGAGTTTTAAAATGAAGCAGCTCTTGAGAAGTAATTGGAAATAAGAATACTTTCTTGGCTTTCTTCAGGACTTGCTGTCATCCTTCCAGAAGCATTTGTTTTGTTTTTGTTTTGTTAACTAGTGACTGAATAGCTGGTCTGACACAACCGGAGTGGGAGTTAGGAAGGAAGGAATCATGTTGTTCATGGTGTGATGTTCCCTTCTCTGTCTTGCAGTCTGGTAACAGTGCCCAGCCTCAGCACTCATCTTTATGTGTTAGGAGCACAGGGCTTAAAGTCTCTTGTTTGCATACATGTGCTTAAAACCTTGGCTTTATTCCACTAAAAAAGAAATGCCTTTTCTGTGCGTGTGACATCTGATGCTAATTGTATCAAGAACCTTCAAAGGAAGAAAAAACAAGCACCTCTGTTTCTCGTTAACCAAAAGCTAAAGTACCCATCAGGATATAATACTTACCAAGCTGCCTCGGGAAAGCGTGGCAGGTTCTTTCTTAGGTATGAAGATGAATTCTAAAGTAACCACTTCTTTACGCAGCCAGCAAGCGGTCCACCTCCACAGCAAACCTCAAACCAGCAGAAGCTGCCATGAATAAACGTTTGTCATCATCTGCAGCACTTTTAAATGCTTCTGATCGAAGTAAGTTTGGGTTTCTGTTGGTAGCAGGTGTACTGCTTACCTGCTACCAGGGAGGGGACAGGAGGAGGAATGATGCTCCTCTTCCTCCCTTGCTTTGGAACTCAGTTCCTGTTTTCATCTCAGATGCATTTCATGCAGTTTGTTAATCCAGCCTGACTGTTCAGGGGTTTCACCCAGTTGATGTGATCTCTGTTTAGAGGAGAAGAATGACGGTAAAGATTGCTGTTCTTTGTTGGTTTGTTTTCTTTAATTATTTCTGGAATCACGTTACTAAAGTCCAATCTTGGTGAATGATTGATACCCAAATCATTTCACAGCATTTAGAGGGTTGCATGCCTTAAATTACATCTTAAATTTTCAGCAAACTAAAAATAGTACAAAGAATAGTTTGAGTTGTTCTTTTAGACAGTCATTTGATTGCCTGTGTGGAGGGAAAAAAATCAAATTGGTTTTGGGATCTTTCTTTTCTGCAGGTCCTGCACTCTATAAACACACACTTTCTTTTTAAACTTAGAGTTTTGCTTTAACCACATAGAAAGGAGAGCATGGAATGGGATTTCAGGGGGGCCTGGGAGTAGGTTGGTTGGTTGTGATGAGTTGTAGTGCAGTTAGAGGCAGGTAGGTGTGCCTTACTGTGCCATTGACAAGGGATAGAAGTGGACAACGAGCACTGTTCCTTTGGTTGTTTGTTGTTTTTAAAGGATATCTGAGACTCTGTGATCTAAGAGATCAGCTGTAATTCCTGTGGATTCCAGTTCCATTGGAAAATGCTTACTATGTATGTGCAAGCTGGCTATGCTAGAAAACCCCTATCAAGCATACCAAGGGCACAGCTAGCAGTATTTTTGCAGATTCAAAAGGTTGGAGGTGATGCAGCAGAAAAACTTGCATTCGTACGCCCTTTGCCTGGTGGGGAAGCTGGTGAATATCTATCCATAGTGACACAGCTGCAGGGGCAATCTCTGAGTCACTGGGGACTGCTTGTAATCTGAAATGATTTTTGTATATAGTGCCTGCAGCGTTCAGCTCTGGGTATGAGTCAGAAACAGCCATAGAGTACAAATTAAGCACCTAACAAAGGAAGCCAGTAATTATCAAGTAAATGGAATTGCTTTCAAACTTACCGTCTACCTTGAAATCCTCTGTGAATCTTTGTTTGCTTTGGAGAGAAGAAAAATCTCAGGTGGTTTGAAAAGGAAGAAATTTGGATAGAACTTCTGAGCACTTGGATCAGCTGGGCACAGAGGGTGACAGAGTGACAGATTTAGATCGCAGCAGTTCTGTGCTCTTGGTCTGGTGCTCAGGAGGAAAGGTTTGCTGAAAAATGACTAAATTCAAATGACAGAGGAAAATACAGCTTCAAAAATGACCAGATTGCTTCTGCCTTGTGTATGGGAAGGTGGAGGGGCGAAATGCTGAAATGAGAGAGGAGCTTGTCCCTGGATCAGTGGGGGATTTCCTCGGTTGTGTTCTGTGCATGTGCTGAGCTGAGCACTTTGTTACACCGAATGTGAGCATTTCTTTTCAATTATTTATTCACAGAGGTGTACAAGGATGACCTTAATAGATCAAACATGAAATCTGTTTGATTGGCATGCTGTCTCTATGATAAGCAATGTACAGGAGAAAAAGAAATAATGCTTATATGGAGTAATTCTTCCCTGATCCAGTTTTTCTGCTTCTGGAGGATCTATAGCAGAAAGTGACTTAATTGTACTCCTGTATCTTTGGGTGCTGGGGCTGGTGTTGGAGGGGACTTCTCAGCTTTCCAATAAAATTAATCAATGCACTTTCACTTCCAGGTACCACAAAGCGAAGCGCCTCATTAAACAGGCTGAATAACAAAGTCCCTCTGCACTCTCAGCAGTCAGCAGTGAAAGGTTCACAGGTGGAACAGAAAGGTGCTAGAAACGACTTGGTCTGGAGAATTGGGAGGCGTAGATGGGATGTTTGAAGTTGACTTTAAGCCATGCCCCAGTTTCACTCTACCTGTTTTTACTCATGCTTTCATTGCTGCAATGCACTGAGGCAAAACAATAGTTATGAATGTTCCAGTGCCAGATATTGGGTAACATCCTATAAATCAGTATTTCTCTTAAAAGGGGAAGGGTGGGGGGAGAACAGACAAATGGTAGCCAAGCTGTTTAGCCTACAAGAAGCTGCTACTTTGTAATGATAGATCAGTGTTTGTAGTAGATTTCTTGGCAAAAGCAAAGCATGGGAATGGCAGCTTAGAAAATGATATATGTAAGAATCTTGTTAAAGTAACATTCCTTACGCTTGATCTCCAGGAGGAGCAGAAAAGAAGAGGAGCACATCTTTGAATAGAATGAGTAGTAAACCCCATTCTTCTCCTGAACTAGGAAAAGTGAAAAAGGAAGAAAAAACAGGTGGTTGTTTTGTAAAACTGAACACTTCTTTTAAAACCCATTCCCAGTAAAGTTTGGATAGAACTGCTTTCACTGGTTTCCTTCGGTTCTGAAACCTTCAGGACTTTTTAAGGGTTTTTTTAGTTACCCAGCAGTAAAGATAAAATAGTAAAGATAGAGTTTCTTCCTTTGGACAAAAAAAAATCCTGTAAGAAGGACATGACTTTGTTGGATTGGGCTCTAAACAGATTGTCTCTCTGCTGAGAAGAGAGATGTGTGATTGGAAGCTGGCAGGACTCAGCTATAGTGAATGTCAGTGGTGTGTTCACTTCTTAGTTAAACCTTAATTCTGTACTTCTTGAGCTCCCTTTCATGGTTCAGTTTAACAGCATCTTCTCTGGTCCTGCTGCTGGTCTAAACTCTGCATGTGAATGATGGAGGAAACCTATTACCACTTCACTCTCTTTTGTTCTCTGTGTTCTCACTGTCAAAGTTTCTCTTTTCTAGTACCTCATCCTTACGCAGAAGACTAGAAACTTCTCTAACACAGTTTTTCCTTTTGAGTTAACAGTTCTGAAACTTCCCTTTTTAGCAGCTGTTGCCAGCAGTGGAAACTTTATTCTGTTTCAGAATCTTTCCTGTATGGGAAAATGCTGGGTGCCATGTGAATTTGTGTGAGTGTTGTGCAGTGATAATCATTGGCTTTGCATTGCAAACCTTTGTATCACATCGGAACAGCTTTCCTGCAATCCAGAGTGCATAGCTCTGAAGAGCTGGTCAAAAACTTCACATTTTAACTGGCTTCAGCACTCATTCCTTTTATATGCATGTCATTCTACTCATGAATTTAATTGGTGTTAAGCAAACCAAGGACAAGTGCAGCATAAGAGATCGCAGCGTTTAACCTTTCTGAGCTTTTAGCTTTGATTTCCATCTCCATGACTTCGGTGTTTTTCTTCCAAAACTGTTACGGTTTGCAGTGATGCTTACAAACCTCCTTTGCTTTGTACTGCTTGTCTTTTTCATTATATTTCATGTTGGATCCTTTTTGATTTGTTCCCATCATTTAGCTCGTCGTTCCCAGGTCAGTCCTCTGGACAGTAGCGTAATCAGTCGCCTCCTCGCCCCCACTCAGGCCTCCTTAGCTAGGAGTAAAAGTGCTGCTACATTGTCGGCTGATGGACAGGATCCCTCAGGTAACAGGAGGGCAGCAAGCCTAAAAGGTTTTTGCAATTGTTCTTCAAATAAGAACATAACAGTAACTAACTGTGTTACCCATCAGTGAATTATATATCTGATACATGGTTATGTGTAATATTACTTATCCAGTGTTTTCTTGGGTCAGTAACAACCAATTCATATGCTGTGTTGCATGTTTGCTTTGCAAAACCAGAGAATAATACTGGCTTTTAAACTATGGTGCCAGTTTGTTTGTTTGGGGCTTTGTTGTTCTTAACGGACTGAGAGATCTGTGTTTGAGTGTACGCTCAAATGAATCAGAGACAGACTGGTCAGAAAACAGTACCAGGAAATTAAACAAAAGAGGGGAAAAAACAACAAATCATCTCAAAGGAGGCTGAAAGAATAAGGGCAGAGTTTAGATTTCTTTAGTGGGAGAAATGGACGAACATGGGAAAGGAATGGCCTTACCGTAAGTGCTGGGAGCCCTGAGCTGGCTTCTCTCGGGCTGGCTGGAGGCACAGAGGCACAGCAGCAGGAGCACACACTGGCTGGCTCAAGCACTTTTACACTGGTCCAAATGGAGCTGGTAAGCTGCCGCAGTGGCTCAGCTCAGTAGTAGCACAGGAATTTCTGCACTGTCTCAGCTGCAAGTCCTGGCTGCATCCCACATGCCTTGTAATGGTTACTGGTGTTGAGAGTACCCCAGTAAACACGTATGTGGAACCAATGCAGAGTCCTTTCTCCTCTCTTACCTTATAACCTGCGTTCCCAGTTTTGCTTATTTCCTCTTCAGTAGATTCCTCCATCTTTATTTTTGATCTTATGCCACTTAACTTGATCCTTGTTGGTAATGGTAACATTTCTGCACTGCTCCCCTTGTATGAAACTCAAGTTTTTGGTTTGTAGTGGTCACATTTTTGCACACCTATCTATATGCCACTTTTATTTTACCATGAATATTTCAGTTTGTGTCATGTGGGGGAAATGCCATCCTTTTCACTGTTGCTGACAGCATGTGACTTACTCACTATTGCTGAATTAAAGATAACTTACTGTCTTATCAGTTTACTTAAAAGTACTTTAGCACAAACTAAGCACAAACAGAATGCAGTTCTCCTTACACAAATGCTTTAAATATAAAAATAAAATGTGTTTTCCATAAGGTGACAAATCTAATTGCTGGCATCTGTCAGAATTTTTTCATACTACAGATAAATCACATCTCGTTTTAGATTTTTACATATATGCTTTTCCATCTATGATTATTTTAGTGAAAAAGGTAATTAGACGATACGATATTGAAAGAAATTGTGTTACTTGTGAGGTGATTGACAGTTACCACATGAAAGCTATCGAGGTTTCACAGTTGACCCTTTTCTCTTGATATGGTTCTTTTTCTCTGCTTATTTTGATTTGGTAACGTGGATAAAGGGCACAAATATATTGTAATATAGGGGTCAGAGAGGAAAAGTAGAATCAAATCATGTTGCATAAGTGCTTATTTCACAAGAAAGGTTTGTAAAGCGATGCTCAGATTCCTCATGTAATGCTGCTGTGAAACTCTTAGAAAAGAAGGAAGATTTCCCCATGAGCATCGGAGGAGCGTGCTTAAAATTTGAACCAGTCATAGAGAACTTGTAAAGAATCATGATGAGCCTCTAGCACCGTTGTGAAGCATTTGTGATAAGATGCAGCTTGACTGGAATCAAAGTAACACTGCCATATTGCTTATTTCAGCATTGTTTGGAAAAGCATTTTATTTTTATCTATCAGCGTCAGGTTGCTGCTTTGAGAGCGGTTTTGTTCTTAGTGCTGCTGCTTCCAAAGTACTAATCGTGTGGTGGTGGTGTCTGTGTCCATGACCCATTGCAGTGTGCACTTCCTGTGGTGTTTCTCTGTGCGGTTTCTAACACGCAATCTCTCTTTTTCTCTTTCTCCCTCTTCCTTTTCTCCTACTCCTACGCTGTGCACTTGGTTCTTGTTTTGTCTTGTCAAATTCCTAACTTTTATAGAATCTCACCTCTGTCCTCGTTCAGCTTCAGCCAGTTCCATCAATTCCCCAGTCCCAACTCCTAAAGTGCCCGTGCGCAGTCGTAGCATCGACAGATTGAAGTCCTCTGTATCTTCATCTGATGCAAGTTCACCAGATCCAACCCAGGTTTGTTGAAATTCCAGAGGAATTAAGTTTGTATTAATTCGGGGGTTTGGAAGCGCTCAGGCTGGGATCCTGATTCAGCAGATGTCCTACATCGCATGCTTCAGAAATACAGTATTGAAACTGAATTGCAGTTTTACGGTCCTTGACCTTTGCAGTATTTTAAATGCAAGCTGTTTGCTGCTTGTGGTTCCTGAAGGGTAGTTTAGGTAACGCACTGACTGGGTCTGTGTTTTGGAACACAAAGCAGAAATACACACTGTTGCAGATTTGTGTGCTTATGACAGCAGCTACCCTGTCTTTAATGTATCCTGAAGTGAGTGTTTTATTTTTATCTGTCTTCTTAGAAATCAGAGACTGAGAAACCATCCCCAGGATCTGGGGTGCGTCGCCCTTCCTCTCCATCGGTGTCTGCCCGTAGAAGATCCCCTTCTCCTGCCAATTTGGTGAAGCGTCCTCCATCGCCATCTGCAGTTAGGTGTGTGTCCTGGCAGGATCTCTAAGCTTTGTTATGTACGTGAGATTTTCATTGTTATCCCTGAAAAATATTCTTTACCTCTGCAGACAGAAGACTCGCCCGCCTTCGCCTGGCGTATCAAAACAAAGGCCGCCGTCTCCTACTCCGATCCATAAACCAGCACCCATCCAACGCCCGCCTCTCACACCAGGTGTTATCAACATTACCAAAAAGAAAACTGAAGCAGAGAACAAACCAAAGGAGAAGAGCACAGAAGGAACAGGACATGAGCAAGGTGCCCCATCAACCCTGGACAGGGATGCAGTAGCAGCTAGCACAAAGACCAAAGAAGGTGAGCGCCTTTCTGTGACTGAGGCTCTTATTCCAGGTATGTGCAGTGTCTGCTAGATCTGGTGGCTGCCCTCTGTCAGTCTGGAATCTTTTCCCTGGAACTGTAAGAACGATTCTTATGCACATAACACAAGCCTGGTTCAGCTTCTCAGTGTGCTTGGTGAAAATAGGCTTTGTAGCTGCAGGTAGTGATTATGTGTCTGTGGGACATGAGCAGATTTTTGGTATTAAAGTGCCTAATGATGGCATTGTGTTTTGGATGTATGGTCTTTAGATCAGAAGGAAAAATAATAACTGATATCATGTTTGTTAAAATGACCTCAGCTGGAAGGCTTTATAAAAATTAAGCAGATATGTACATGCTAATCTGTGAAATATTAAAAAAGAAAGGCATTCCGCACCAATATTGCCTGCTCTTGCTCTGCTGACACTGAGAGCTAATTCTGTGAGTGTGTAGATTGTCATGGAAAAGTAATATTTATAGAGTGGGAATAACTGATAGCCATCAGAGTTCTTTAAATATTTACTGAATGTAACTGGCTGACAAGATTTGTTTGTGGATTTTTTTCAGATGTTAATTTATAATAGTATCTCTGAGATTCAGACATGGTAACACCAGGCAGGGCATGAGCAGCCATAAATGGCAGGCTATGTAAAAACCTGTTAACCTGGTAGCTGGAACCGTTCTCATCTCCATGTAAATTGGAAAATGATTTGTTGTTAACACATGATATTACTGAAGTAATTAGTGTGAGCCTTCGAGGCCAGGTAAAATGATGATACTCTATAAATACAAAGGCATTAATGTTATGAAAGAAGGCAGATTTTATAATTAATATTTCCTCTTTATAATCGTGAATGTGCATTCCATTTTGTTTGAAGGAAATTTAATGTATTTCCTGAAGCAATTTTTTTTTTCACTTTTCTTTAGGTACTTCTAATTGTTCTAGAATGAGCCAGTCTTTTAGGAATATGTTATAAAGTGCCGTGGCAATTGGAGAGTATCATTAACCGTATTGTCCGCAGCATGACTGGAACAGTGTGGTTGAAATGAATTATTTCAGCATCATTGGGCACTCCTTCAGGATCACCCTTTGGCTCATGTGGGTCTCTGTATGCAGAGATGCTTGCTGCTGGGTGATGGGGGCTGCTCTAAATGTCAGTGGCAAAACAGAATTGTCATCATATGGTGATAATGTCTTTGTTAATTTTAAGTTACGTGGGCTTTTTAACAGCAGTTTCTTTTCCACTTTGCAGAGTCGGGTAGCAAAGCAGCAGCAGGGACCACCACAGCTGAAGAAGCTGCTAAAATCTTAGCAGAAAAACGGCGTTTAGCACGGGAGCAGAGAGAGAGGGAAGACCAAGAGAGAATTCAGAGACAGGAAGAGGAAAGGTAACTGCGGGAGAAGGGAGTGATGCTTTCTGTGGTTGGTGTGGACATTTCATGTATGTTTCCCTAAGCATTTAAGTTTGAGATGGGACAAGTTGCTGTTTGTATTGTTAGTCTGTTCCTCAGTATGTATGTGATGAATGGTCACAGTGCAAATCACTGCTTTCTTTTCCAGACAGTCACCCTTGCTAGTTCTGTTTCAAATCTAGAGTGAATGTGCTTTTTACACTCTTTGCTTTGTTGTCTTGAAATATTCAGCCTCTCTGAACAAAGCTTTCCTCTGATGAACTCAGGCAGTGAGTACATGAAATCTTGTTCTACTGGTCCTACATCTGGATGAGAAATGTTGCAGCCAAATAACTCAAAGCAACAAATCAGAATACCCTTGGTTTACCAGATTGAAGTTGTTAAAAATTACAGCTTTGTGCTGACTTTACTCCAGATCAGGGATTACCTGTGTGTACCTTTCTGAACATTACAGTATCAGATTTTGTATGTTTTCTATTCACGAGTATAAAGTCGGCCTAAACTTAAATGCAGTCTGATACTGATATTTTATCAGAAATATGTTATGCCCATATTGGATCAGATTGGATGTGTTATGACTGTGTGACACCTCCAGTACATCACTGGAACTAAGGCTATAAAAGAAAGTTGTTTCTAAAGTCTGACTAGATTTGTTAAGACACTGCAAGTTGCATTCCTATGAGGGATGCAGTGACTGTTATTATGTTGTTGTCTCATAATACATGTCTCAATGGAACATTCCATTATTGAAACAACTGGTCTTGGACTTGTCTTAATCAGCAAGGAACATCTAGGTGCACATAGTTTCCTTCAGGTGTTTCTGCATTTCCTTGGATTGATCTGGCTGGTGACATCTGTGAATCTACAACAGAAACTGTCCTCATGCAGTTAGCCTGTGATTGGCTGAAGTAGAAATCCTTGCTTTCCTAGTCTGTCTCGCTTGCATGCTTACAAACATATATTTATATTTTGACAACACTAGAATCAGAGAAGAAGAAATGGCCAAGAGAGCAATTGAAGAAAGAGCACGAAGGGAAGAGGAGCTCCGCAAGCAGGAGGAAGAAAAGAGACTCATTTATGAGGAACAACAAAGACAAGCTGAAGAGGAGAGAATCCGCCGAGAACAGGAAGAACAGGAAAAGCTTGCAGAGCTTCAGCACCAGGTTTGCTTTCAGCTGGGATTGGTTGGAGAATGTTGTGAAGTCCTTGCCTTAGTCTGTGATTTCTGTTAGCTTTTGATAAGTTCAGGTATGGGACAAAAGCACACATTTTGGAGTTCTTTGGGTTTTCTTAGCCCTCTGGGATGTTATTTTGCACACACAAATGTATCTGTATTAAGACTGTTCTTCCAACATACTGCTGAGAGTTATAAGAAAACAGTTGGTCTGCCTGGAGTCACCTGGTGTCCTCTGTACCCACATGAATAAAAAGGAAAATCAGTAGTGCTTCCAAGTCTGCTTTTCTAATTGAGAAATAGTCTTCCACAGCTAATACCTTTGTGCCTTTATAAAGGCATCTTTTCAAGTGAAAGAAACTCTGTTTTGAAGAAAGAGGACTTTCTTTAAATGAGATTGATTCAGAAAATTAAAGCAGCTTTACAGAGGAGAACTTACAGTGAGACGGTTTGTGTTTAGAGAGCTGTGTCTTATGGATAGCATTGAAATGTGTCTAAGCATTTCTTTAAAAGCTTGCTTAAATTTATAACAGTTCCGTAGTGTTGACTGTACTTTTATTTTCTTTCCAGTCATAATGAAAAAGATTTTCTAGTGTAGGAGGAGCAGACGATACTCAGCACAGAGTTCCTTTTAGCAATAATGCCTGACTGGTAAAATTTTTTGAATTAAGCTTGTGACATACAGAACTCACTTGCTGTTCTGCTACTTCATAAATTGTTCTTAGAAAAACTTTGTTATGAAGTTTGAAGCTTAAGTAGCCCAACAACATCCAGAACTTGTGTAACAATAATATAGCCATGCATACTGTTTTTCTTTTCAAGACATTCAAAAACTGACATAGATACCGATATGAAATTTATTTACTATGTAGCTGGCATTTCGCTGCAATGTGAGCTTCTATTAAATAGTGATTGCATGCAGTTCCTGTCTGTGTTGCACCAGAATCTCTGTAACAGGTCTGCTTTGAATTCTCGGAGATGAGTTTTTCACTGAATGCTTCTCTTTCTATACTTTTTATTTTCAGAGGGAAGAAGCTGAAGCAAAAGCTCAAGAAGAGGCTGAAAGACAGCGGCTGGAAAGAGAGAGAATTATGCAGCAAAATATGCAGGAAAGGCTTGAAAGAAAAAAGGTATGCTGTTTTGAAAGCAGAGAGGTCCCTTACCCTTAGAACAGGGGTTAAGTGTTAGCACTGAAATAAGCTGAGCAGGCAGTCTGTCTCAGGTTCATTCAAGCAGTAGTAGTAGCTTTAAGTCAGCTGTGACTTATGAGCTTTAAAAACATTGAGTGAAGTAGTAAGTGTGTGAAATAAGAAAATAAATGATGAAAATTTAAACCAGAGTGCTGAAATATAAAACTCTATCATTGCAAATATTTTCCATTTTTTAACAGAGAATTGAAGAAATAATGAAAAGGACACGAAAATCGGATCAAAACGAATCCAAGGTACTTATTTGCTTAGATTTGTGTCATGTACCTTCCAGAGAAGGCTTTGTATTTGTCTTGTAGCCTTTGTTCTTCTGTTACCCTCAAACTGGCTTCCATGTGAAGGTCCAAGTTGTAGTGTACCAGAGTAATTTTCAGTAGCTTGCATACATTGTACACATCCTTTTGCATTGCTGTTTCAGAAGTCTTTGATGCATTTTTGTTCAAGGCATACAGAAACAATATGATCTGGCATTATCACTTTCTGACCAGGTATAAAAAACACTGGTTAGTAGTAGATTTTACTTTTTTAACCAGTCATCCTTCTCTTACTGTTCAAAATGCCATCCTATTTTGGTTCCATGTGGCTGAAAACCAATAAATATTTATTGCACACCTTGGAGAAATGAGGGGAAAGGGAACTTGGGAGTATTTCCTAGGCAAGGGATGGAAGTGAGACTCCCACGTGTTTACATGCTGTGGCTCAGCAGATCTGCTTCTTGTTGAGTGAACCTGAAAAGTCAGAGTCAGCTCCAGCAGCCCTCTTAGTTGACTCCCTGTCCCAGCCATGGATGCTGATTGTCTGTTAGCCTTTGCAGTAGTGTGGCCTCACTGCTTGGTGCAGAACAGCCCTGCGTGGGAGCTGTGCTTGAGCCATTTTTGAAATGCATCTTGGTAGTGAGCTGTTGTGAGTAACAGTATGGGAATTCAGTTGCAGAATGAAGGAAAGTCTGCCTGTGAGGTCATGGAGGGAGAAGATATAGAAGAGGAGGAAGAGCTGGCACTTGAGAAGGCTGATCAACCCGGTAAGGAAATGTGATGTCAGATCTAAGTTGCTGTCAGTATCTCAGTGACGTTTAAGGTGTGTTAAAAATGTCAGATCAGTTAAAGGCAACAACTGTGATTACCTGAGACACAAGTCCTAGAAGTACCACTAAGTCTCTCTACTTAAGATCTTTCTCCTTAAACCCAATTCCATACCACAGAAGAAATCCAAAATGATGAAATGTAAAATGATTCGTATGAGAAAAATGCACTCCTCACAAGTGTATTTTTAAAGATGGGAAACAAATACATTGTTACAGGCAGCTTGTCTGTAGATTGATTTCTGTATTGAAACAGTGCCTCAGATTTTTTGGCAAGAGAGGGTCAATTTGACACTTGTATTTTATTCATTTAGAATAGCAACACTGTTCCTGAAGCTGTGTTCTGTTGTTTTTCTTTCCCCCACATTTTCAGGAAAGCTAAATGGCATTGATTTATCCCAGGAAGTCAAAGGGGAGACAGAGGGTTGTGTACAGACTGCACGGAGCTTGAACTCTACAGAGTCTGAGCAGCACACTGTGACAGAGTTGAAGGCCAGTGAAGTTTTTATGAATGGCAGCGACTTGAAAAGTGATGAGGGGTCTCTACTTTTTACTGAATTGAAGGATTCCAGGTGAGTCTGTGTTGCTGAGCAGTTCTCTGTCACTCAAGAAATCCCTTTTTTTTTTAATTAGTTTTATTGTACTGTATTTAGCATTGGATCAGATTTTGCACCTCACCGGTTTGCTGGTATTTTTCTGCATATGGTGTGTGACTGCTGTCAGTATACTGGCTCCTGGAGAGGCAGTTACGGAGAACTGCCTGCTTAGATGACACGTGTTGACATCACTGGCTTTGCCAGCAACACAGCAGTGTTACTTACAGAGAACGATATTGGCTTGAAATCTTTCCCTTCAAGTAACTTTTCATTAACAAAACATTACACAAGGAGGAGGGGGACAAAAAAAATAACCTATAGAATGCTGTAGAACAATTTCAGTGGTGCTGAAATACCAGACGACACAAAGGCCTCCTTTTATGAATGTTGTTGTTTTCCAAAATTTATCTTTTTAAATATAAAATATTTGCATCTACTGCTGGAAAATTTGTCTTCTGATGCTAGTTCCCTTTGCTTAACTAAGCACTAATGATTTAGAAATGGCGTTGTGAACTCCTTGCAAAGTGATTAAAAAATGAATTTGCTCGTGGTGAACTATGAAGACATTTTCATTATTTTCTCAAAAATGAATGAAAATTCATCACTCTGAGTTTGAATCTGTTTAAAGAGACACAGTCTTCTGAGGATCAGTTCTGTATTTAAAAAGTCTAACTGGAGGGGAAACAGAAGGAGAAATGCATATTACTAAAATAGAATTTTAACAGAGCATGTCTTTAAACTTGCTGGCTCCTACTATCAGTTCTAGAACCAGACCTTACCTGAGAGGTCTTAATACAGTCAAAAAGTGGTTATATGGTGGTGAGTGATTCCTGTGCACTGGTTCTTGGAAGTGAGATCCCATGTGGCAGCTGCAGGAGCTTGTCTAGGATTGCCTTTCAGGATATGCAGTGCTTTGCAAAGCATGCAGACTAATTGGCTGGCCTGTAATGAATCTAGAGGTTAAAAATCCACAAATTGTAATACAAATAATCTGTTTGTTTTTTGTAGCCATCCTGCAAAAGAAATGGTTATCGATGACTCAGTGAAGTTGGGTGTTAATGAAGCTGATCATACAAGTGGACTTATTCAGAATCTTAATGGGAAATCTGATCTGTGGACTTCTGAGGAATTCATTGACATTGGAGTACATTCCAAGTCAACCAAACTGAGTTCGGACAGCATCTCTGCTGGTAACTGTAATCAAAACTTGAATGATGCTGCTACAATACCTTCTAGTCCCAAATTGACTTATGAGGAAGATGGTGCAGTGAATTCATTGACCAAACCTATAGATTCTTCATCAGGTAACTCAAGCTGATTTCCCTGTCTATCTCCTCCTCTGGCTAGATAATTAACTTTGTTGTATTTTTACTCTCCTTGCCTTAACTTCAGCTTCTTATTTTCAAGGCACTTTCTCCAACGTGTAGACTGGAGGGAAAGCTCTTTCTTTAGTGCTTGCAACTTGCATTCTGTCAAAAGAAGTCACCAGTTGATGCCTTGTTAGGGATTTGCTCTATGCAGCAGCTAAGGCCTGACACAAAGGCTCTTCCAAAGACAAAGCCAAGCTCCTGTTTAGCTCCTGCATCCCCTGTCAGCACTCAAGCCCATCTGTTTTGCTCTTCTATTCTCATTTCTTCTAAGATGTCTTAAATGGCATGTGTTACTTTTGAAGATACTAACAGTTTGATAGGTGTCTGATGTAACTCTACAGACGAGACCCGGCTCCTTTCCCCTTTCCACTCCTAGGCATGTTCTGTAACTTCTTGATGCTGACCTGCATGGTCTTTAAGAGGTCTCTTCAGGCTCTGGCAAGGAACCTGTCCTCTATACTTACTTTAGAATAGGCTTTTGCTTCACTGAAGGGGAGTAACACCAACCTTAAATTCCACAGACGGTTGTGTTACGCGTTAGGAGGAGTAATAAAGCTACACAAAAATAGAAAAATTCAGAATTTTCTGGAAGAAATCAGGCTGCATCTGAAGCCACGTACTTGAGAACCCAGACCCTGATGCAGTGTAGTGTCAGAGAGGCCTTGGTGTGCTAGTTTTCTTAAGATTAAACTGCTCAGTTGTCGGAGCTAAACCCCATGTGAACGTACTCACAGCAGAAGATCTCTGTCCATGAGATAAACGACTGCGTGAACAGATGAAGTAAATGACAGTGGGAAGAAACAAGACTTGGTATCCACAGTTTCTTTCAGTGATGTGTAGCACTTTTTTTTTTTTTTTTTTAATTAAAGTGTAGCACTTTTCTAGACTGAACTGTTTCCTGAGTCTCCTCTGTCACTCTGCGTCTTGTGAGTTGTGCTCTTATGGACATAGAGACACACTGAGACTTCCTTTGGGCCTCTACTGAGTAGTGTGAGAACAGAATGATCTCATGTGATTCTGCTGACCGCATTTTCTTATGCTCAAAATCATTCATTTCTTAGTGAAGAAAGTGTTGCCTTTTAATTCTGAACTTGAATGTGTTTAGAGACAATAAGCTTTAAGAGTTACATACACAGCTTTGGAAATGAATACTCATATACTTTGTTTTTGAAAGAAAAGCTACTTACTATGCTGATGTTGCACTGTAAGAGGTGGTTCTGTGCTTACCTTCCTGGCTGTACACCCTGACAGGGAGGGCAGGTTTGTGTAGAAAACACACAGTATGATGGCTACACTTTCTTTCCTTTGCTCTTTGGACAGAACTGTGAACACTTGAGACCTGGAAATAATCTGATTGCACCTCAGTAATCCAGTGCTCTATCAAGTACCGAAGGCCTTGTTTTGAAAAGCTGCTTGTTTACCTTTATCCATCTTCAGGTTTGCAAAAAAATAACACCAGAGAGGGCTGACAAACTTCTAGATTTGCACCTTGAAACATTTCAGGGAGACCATTGTGCTGATGTTTCTTTTCCATTCGTTTAGTTGTTAGAGAGGATGTCCTTGTTGAAGTAACACTCGTTTCCCCTTTACAGACTTTACACTAACCTGAGTCCTTTTGTTCTCCTATCAGTGTAATGCACAGCAGTGTGCCACTGGGGACTTCCCAGTTAGCTGCTGGCTGGATTTGGCATGTTCCTAAAATGGCACTTGAAGACTTGCTCTGTGTGTGTTAAAGCTGAATATCAGTGGTAATGTCCTGGAAAAATGTCTTATTTTCTAACAGAAAAATATTGGCGGTTTCAAAATGCAGTGTTGTGTCATCACTAATATGTTTTAATCTGTTGGAAAACATCGAAACATTTTACAGCCTGTGCACTAATATACTGCAAAACTGTTGAATACCTGGATATGTTTGTCATAGTGCAGTTTAACATGTCATGCTTTTAAAAGTGTTTTCCTTTTGAATTATTTATCTACACTCGTGTAAGTATTATTTTATTGTGTACATAACAGTATTAGACCATTGAAGTCATATTTTGTTCATGTTAATTACTCCAAGTATTCCTGTTCTAGCTTTATAATAGTGACTGCAAGCTGCATATATATTTCCTGTCCCCTAAAGCCTGCATTAAGTAATCTATTTAACCTGAACTTGCCTGCTTTTACAGCATGAAGAGATTAAGCTGCTACTAGAAGTAATAATGCAGTCTTGTTCTTACGTCTCCTGTAACAGAGATACTGAATAATTAAGCGATTAATTTAAAGAATAGCTGTCTCAAATCCTGCTATAAACACTTGGCTGATACTTCATTTCAGATGAATCATCCAAATGGCAGCTGCCTTTTTGGTGGTTAATGAAAATGGTTTTGCTGGAACTAAAAATGTTCTTCCCCCAACGATTGCAATAGGAAACCCTCAGCCTTCTTAACTCCGTTTGCTATGCAGCACATGGTAGTACTTTTTAGACTTTAGAGCAGTGCCTTAGGTGAAAAGAAAGATGTATTTTTGTATGATAAGCTGTTTCATTCTGGCAGAGACAATCATCCTAACAGAAGATGCGGATATTTTTTCTGTGCTGATACTCATTGTCCAACGGTCTGTTACAGCTCTGTGTAAATATGTGCGCGCTGTTAAATAAACTTTGCAGTTGAACAATGCTTTATTTCTGTAATGCTAAACATTACCTTACTAGGAGGCTCCAGCCCCTTGCCATGCTGACCTGCCTTGAGATGCCCTCTGGTACTGCTCTAACTGCTCCTTTCTGCAGAGTCCCAAACCAGGTGCCTCTTTGGCAGTAGCATTTGTGCAGCTGGAAAGGGAATTGCACTAACAAACACCTTCAGCTATTGCTGTGTTTGTATGCACCTATGAGATTCTCGTAACTGTTGAATTCTTTAACTTGCTTTTTACTGCAAGCCTTCGCCCTGTACTTGCAGGACCAGCACCTTGCTGTTCTAAGGGTAAGTCTTGCAGTGCTCCGTGGCCATTGTGGAGCTGTGACCATCATGGAAACAGCAAGATGCCCTTTGTTGGGGTATTTCTTTGGGGTAGGTTCTTGTGTATGAAGGGGAATGACTGAAGCAGCATCCAGTTCATAAATATTGCTATGTGTATCAGTGACTGTGATGAGGGGGGAAAACAAAAGCATGAAAATGAAAACCCTTCAAACCAGCACAGACGTCACTAAAAGGTAATAGAGGTGTACAGCTGACTGTGTCTTCTCAAGAAGGTTTTTTTCACATAGGCTGGTTTTGGCAGATGGTCCACTGTCAATTATGTATTTTTCGAATTAGTTTATGTACATTGTTGCTCTAGTCCTCATGTATCTAAGGACACTGGCAGAACAGCTAACTCTTTCGTGTGTCCAGATATCGGATCCAATCTCAGTAGCTCAGCCATGGGAGATGTCTATCATTTAAGATAGCAAAATGAAGAAACAACAGTTTTCCAGACTGTAGGAGTCCAGGCAGGCACTAGTCTCATTTTTATTAAATCATAAAACATACACTGACATGATAGGAGTGCTGTGGTCATCTGAGCTATTGTTAAGGCACTTCTAAATGAACGTGCGTTCTGCAGTAGTTGAAAGAGTTGCTTATTAGTGGATTAATAATTGGATGTAGACAACCTTATTAAACAGGATGTAAAAAAAGCTGCTGAGCAAAACTTTAGGGCAAACCATGCAGAAATCAGAAACAAAACAAGTTCATGGAAACTTAAAGCTAACGCTAAATTGTACTGCCAAAATGTTGTTATATGTATGTGAGATAAAGTCACTCCATATGCTTGTTGCAATTTGGATGGTAAATAAGCAAAGATACTTATTATTGAGCTGCTGTTCATAGTGTGATATATGTAATGTACCTGTACTTGCAAAAGGACAATAATGGATCTCTAATCTTGGGTGCAATGTCTGCATCTCCCTTTCTGAGGTGCATGCCTTGTCAAAACCACATAGTGTAAGCACCAAGCTTAAAGCTATGCTAAACAAGTTTAAAACTAGCTTTGTTTTAGTTTAAACCACACACAGATTATGGTAGTATTTGGATTTTCTAATGCTAAAATCTAAATGTTCTTTCAAGCCTTTAAACTAATAGTTACTTGAAGGCAGTGTTAGCTTTTTGCAGCAGTACATGCTTTCTTGCTGCAGGAGCTTCAAAACTCATACCCAGTATATTCAAGCTCTATTTTAGTTGTTTTTATACTGAAATTGAAAAAGGTAAAACTCTTAACATGCAAAACCTGCACCTTTACCAGGACTATTTTGAAAAGCGGGCCTTTAAAATCCTTTTAAAATCAGTTGCTGTCTGTTCCTTACAGTCGTTTGGGACACTCAGCACAGTAAATTTTTCCATTATGGCAAACAAAGCGCTTGTTGGCCAGACCACGGGCACACTTTGTGCATTTGAAACAGTAATCATGCCAGGATTCATCTTCATAGTTAACCACGCTGGTTCCTCTTCCAAATCCTGCTAGGAGAGAACACAATTATAGGACGACGATAGTAGCTTTTCCCGTGGCTGGGTTAGCCCACCATGCAGCAGATCCCATTCTTACTGTCTCTCATGCTTCTGTAGCCTTGAAGACCGTAGTTGCAGTGTCTGAAATACTAGCCCAAAGTGCAACTGTACTGTGTTGTTTGCTTCTCTGTAACAATGCAGTGCAGGCAGGTTAGCAAAGGCTTGTCTGCAGTAAGCCTCATCCCTTGGATTCCTTCCCAGGGAACAATCAGTGTGAAGGACAGATCAAAACATGGACCAAAGCAGAGGTTGGGCTGGACAGCCTACCTCATTCTTATAGGCTCAAATCCGTGCTCTGAAATGCAAGACTTATGGGATTGACAGGATAGCACCCCATCTCATAGCCATGAGCTGAGCATTGTGGGGTTTTCATATCCAGTAACTAATGGGGACATGTGAAATATATGAGAAGTATAGCAAGTGTCACTCGGGGCAATAAAAAAATTACTCTTTTTAGATTTCGTGTTCTCAGACTGATACTGTTGTCTGAATAGTTCCAGCTGGGGCAATTTTGGAGGAGGTAAAATGTAAAAGAAGCATGAGGAGTGCAAAAGGTGCTTCTTTAGAAGCATGTGAGTTATGGTTAGATCACACATAAATTGCTGGGGTAAGGCTTGGGATATTACAGCTGCTTCTGGTGTTAGTGGCCTCTGAGCTGCACATCTTTGGGGATCAGAGTTCTGACCTTAAGCACCCCATGGTCTCAAGCTGCATAAAATCCAACATACCTGTAATAGGATTCTTGCAGCCAGCACACTTCTTGGCAACACATTCCTTGTAGCACTCAACACAGTAAAACTGATCCTCTACAGCTGTAAAGCGCTTCCCACCCAATTGCCTCTTGCAGTTGGAGCAAATGAAACACTCGGAATGCCAAGGCTGTTCCTGGTAAGTGAGACCTCCAGAAGTGATGGGCTAAGAGGAAAAGAGCAAGAAAGATGTTTCAGAAGAGAAGTGAAGCAGGCATGAGGTGTCATGAAGGAAAGCTTTGTCATGGTGGAGGTCACTCGAACATTTTCATTAAAATGAAATTGTGCAACACTTGAACTCCTCCTCCTTGAACACTTGAAGCTTGGAATTTTGCATGCCTGGAGCTTTCATAATAGTTTATCTTATTTGCAATTACACTGCAATTCTGTTTTAATCAATTGTAAGATTATACAGCAGCTGTTTTGTAAAAGATTGTTTTATGGCTTGAATACACAGTACATGCTAGAGAACTTTAAACCACTTTAGCCTTGCCATCCCTAAAGCAAGTACAAGGCTGGTATGCATCTGGTTTCAACAGATTAGCTCTTAGCAAACCCTGCAGGCCCTGCTCAAGTACAAATGTATCATAGCCTCTAACTCTCTCAGTCTTATACTGCTAGCTGCAGCACCAGTATCTTTAAAAAGAAATATTAGCACTAGTACAACGATAAGATGATCTGTCTACTGGTGTACTCTCCTAGCTTCTGACACATGCTCGCAGCCAGTTCTGGCAGCTGCAGTGGCAAAGGGGAAGGACTTACATTCTTGCATTTGGCACAGGTCTTGGCAAATTTATGCTCATGGCAGGAGACACAGTAGAATTCATCACCCTTCGGGAAGAAGCTCCCAGATCCAATCACTTGCTTGCACTGGCTGCAAGTGAAGCAGTCCTTATGCCAGACCATCTTCTTGTATTCAACATTTTGGTCTCCTACAACAGAAAGAAAGAACAGAAAGTGTAGGTGGGATTTCAGGCCTATGACAAGCATGCAATAACCTCATGCAGCGCAGTGGCTGGAGGCAAGATCTGTCCATACAGGACTTTAACAGCTCTTCACAACTAATTGCTACGTCCAATTTTAGTAAGGATCTTTCAGATTTTTTTAGATTCAAGTTTGCCAAGTGTTGTGCCTTTCTGAGAGGAGGATCTTGTTTCACATAGCAGAGATTTTGACAGAAATTGTTTAACACTGACTACTAAAATACACTATCCACATGAGGGTTCGGAGACTGCCATGCAGTTAACCCTTGTCTAGACTGGACAGGTAAGAGCAGCAGTAAAAACTTGCACTGCTTTGTTACTCTCCAAACTTGCACTATGATGCCATACTCCTAACTGCTGCTTAATTAGCCTTGGGATTTGCCCTAGGGCAGCACTCAGTAACCATATCCATACTGCTAGCGGTGGTACCTGCAATGATAGGCTTGAAGCAGCCCTTACACCTGGGTGCATCCTCAGTGGCAGTGCAGTTGCTACACCAGACCTTGTTGTTCTCCCTCAGCATGAAGGGCTCATTGACCAAGGACGTGTGGCACTTGAAGCAGCGGAAGCAGCTGTCATGCCAGTAACGGTTCTTGAAATGCAGCTCCTGGAATGATCAGAAACAGTGAGCAATAAGCCCTTCTCTTGCTGAGCAGCACTAGAACCAAATTACTGTCCCAGTGGTAATTATCATCACGTTCAGAAAGCTACATCTATGAAGAGCTTAAGTGCACTTTGGGATCTTGGGGTAGCAGAATATGCTTTAAAGCCAACAACTTTGAGATGTGGGGTTCTGTAAGAAAGGGCTACTTTGGTCATGCTGTTCCTTCCAGTTGAGATGTATGTTATTTTTGCCAAAAATAAACATTTACAAGCTGATTTAAAAAAAATAATAGATCATATCCTATGTGCCAGAGTGCTTCGCCCAGAAGATGAGTTTTCTGGGAGACCTACAAAAGCTGGATTAACAGCCAGTTGGGACAACTTGGCATTTGCTGTGGTTCACATGGCCGAATCAAGATCCTGAAACCAGATCCCATGCAAAGGCAGCCTCAGCAGCACCCCACGGCCCCTGGCTCTTTGCCTGAGCAGCACCTTCAGGCATAGCCCAGCAGCCGGGGTATCTGAAAGAACTCCACACAGAAGCTTGCAAAAAAGGAAAACAAACTGGGGGTGAGGGGTGGGGAAATAAGCATCTGCCTATCTTGTTCTCATCACCTCTGCAAGCACCAAGCAGTTACCTTGGAGTCAGCACCGATGGGTTTCTTGCACTCGATGCAGGTGTTGGCACAGATCTTCTCGAAGCACTTGACGCAGCAGTGGCGGCCCTCCTTCTGCACGTACTTCTTGCCTTGCAGCGAGTCGCGGCAGTAGTGGCAGTCAAAGCGCTCCGACATGGTGCCCACGCTGTAACTGCTGGGCCCTGCAGGAGGGAGGGGAGTCAATTGAAAACACTGAAGCACTGATAACTGCTCCGGCATCACAAGAAGTGATGAAAAAATGGCTCAGCCATGAGTGTGGGGTGGTGTCGCGTGCCTGAAGGGTTTGTTGCTAGAGAAAGCAGCTTCTGGAACAGCAAAAGTTACCGGTTCTATCAGCTCAGTGGTTTGTAAAGCAAGCCAGCTCTGCTACCTGCACTAACACTAGAGCTTTCCAGGTGCCTCCAGGATAACCTAACACACCACGAGGCTCAGGGTCGGGCTGCAGTACACAGCTTGGGTTTGGTCACAGCAATCATGAACACATCCCTTGGCACAGAGGGAGAGAAGTACCATGAATTGAAGAGAAAGCAGACCATGGGGTGAGGCTATGCGGGCTGACTTCTGGCCGAGGCCGCCCAGCCTCCTGGCAGCACTTTGCTTGCAGTTAGCATAAGCAGTGTTTTAGTAATGCAAATATTTTCTGTGCCTTTAGTAACCATCCAAGATATGAATGCTAGATTTCTGCCTACAAAGAGGCAGGATGGGCTCTGGCCAAACACAGAAACACAGCTCTTGGCCTCCTGGAGAATGAACTGCTATGCTTGCAGCACTGCAGAGCTTGTTTGCCCCATGGCTCAGGGAAGAGCAGGGCCACACGACAGCCTGTCCCTGTCACCTTCTTCAGAGGAAGAACACCAGACTTTTATTTACATCGTTCATGTCAAGCAGGGATAATGGTACCTAATCACTCACTCGGAGTGACTCGGGTCATTATGGCAGACCCACTGAGGCCTGGCGAGATCCTGGCTGAGGCACCGCCTAATTTGTGTGCAGAAATCGCCGCCAACCAAGAGCGGAGCAGAATAGTTTCCATGTTTCCAGCCCAAGCCTGCAGCCAGCTGCAGCCCTCCGGGGCCTTTTGTGCCAGATACTTGTGCAGCTTCCAGCTGTCTCTATCACTGGGCTTTCATATACAAAGTCACAAGGAACAAGAAAACAAGATCTCCCTACACTTAAACGCAGCGGCCCCGTGCCTTTCCCCATGTCCTTCCTGAGAGGAAGCCCACAGAGCTCAGGCCAGTTTCAGAACCCAGACAAAGCCACGGCAGTAATCTGGCAACAGTACACCAAGAGGAAGTTCAGTCATTCTTTTCCTGATAGAGCTGAAGAACCAGCATGGACTGAAGGAAGGAAACGGTCAGGCTTTGGGGTAGCTGTCATCCCAGGAATAGCTGCACAGTGCCCATCACTTGCCTGCTGAGTGCTGTGTGGGCAGCGCTGCCACATTATGGCACGATGACCTGCTTACACAACAGCTTCTTGGGCACCTGCCCACCCCAGTAATTCAAGAATTATCATCAACCGCATAGCCCACCCTGCCAGCCATGGAATCACTGCTAAGCCCTTGCTTATCAAATGTGAGCATGCATCAAATTGAGCAAGCCCTGACCCGGGCACGACCACACCAACACCAGCCTGAACTGCGGATTGAGCTGGAGAGTTTCTGCTCCAGAAATCAGGACAGATGATCCCAGGGAGGCTGCAGAAGAGATGGAGGCCAGGTTCACTCCCTTTCCCTTCCCTTGAACTAAATAAATAGGGCCAGAGGCCGAGCTGGCCAGCACTGCACTCTGTGGGGGCCAGGGCTGGAACTGCCGCTTAGCCAAGGTCAGGAGACGGCCACGTCCTGTTGACAGCCACGCCAAGGGCTGTGTTTGTACTGCTTCAAGGAAATGAAACAAACAAACAGCTGGGAAACATGGAAACTATGCGAGCCACCTCCAGCCCTGCAAGAGCTTCATCAAGCGAGCGGGTTTTATTTAGAAGAAACACAGTTGCAGAGTCCAGGGCAAATGGTATCTTAACGTTCTTGATCTCAGGTTTAGGGTTGCCTTCAAGCAGAACACGTAATTGTGAACATATGGCTCAAGGAGTAACACAACCCTGTGTTCCTGTGTAACACGCCATATGCTAAACGGGACACATTTATCACGGCAGCTCTGAGCCCCACAGACAAATAACACAGGGTCTGGCAGCCCCAGGAGCTTCTGCCTACCTTGAGCCATCTCACAGCCCAAAAGCTTGACTCGTAAACCAGGCAAAGGTGATTTGGGAAATGGAGGAAAAGTACAGACAGACTTGAACAGTTCTCCAGCCTGGGATGATGTCCCCATGCAGAGGATGCTCTGCTGGAGAGGAGCAGGTTAGAAGACAAAGTGGAAGTGCCTGGGGAAAGGGTAAGTGCAGTATGTGCATACCCTCACACAGCCTGCAGGACTCTCAATAAAGGGCTCAAGGAAAATCCTGCAATACTTGAACCCTCTTTCCTGTTCTCACCCTACAGCTGAGACTTCCCAGATAGAAGCATCACCGATTTCCCAAAAGCTACTCCAGAAACTCTCTGCTTCCAGCAAGGTGCCCCTCTCCCACCAGCCCTGGCAGCCTGCTGACTAAATGCAGCTCCTTGATGAATTTGGCTACAGCTAAAGGGCAGATAGCCAGACCAGTGGCCTTCTCGAGTATCGGGGTATTTGGCACAAAGACCTATTGGAATATTCAACATTAACATTCACCTGAACACTGAGGTACAAATCAGCTGCTTGTCCCAAAAGAGCATCTACTATTTTTCAAAAGCAGCCCCTCAGCCCTCATACAGCTCTTCATCTTTCAAAAGTCTCCAGCATATGGGCCCTGGGGCTGCCTACAGCCAGTGGTCAGAGCTACGTTTATACAGCATCAGGGCAGGCTTTGGGACTGGAAATGATGCAGATCTAACAAGTGAAGCAATGGCATTAACACCTACCCTACCTGTCCCTACAGTTCCCACAGCCCCTGAGGTAGTTTGTCCTGGTTCAGTCAAGCTGTGTACCACCATCGAGCCGTACACCATGACATGGTGTTGGGGTGGTTTGTGGAACAAATTAAATCATAGCACTCTGCAAACAATCTGAAGCATGGCTGATAAGCAAAGCACTTAGCACAGGATGTGTGTTAATGTCTCCTGGGAATGTGTTTCAATGTGATAAACCACCAAGGAAGAACTTGAAGCGTGGTCTCTAAAACCGACTAGAGAAACTGTACTTAAACCTTATGGACTTACTGCATTTCCCCTTTCTCCAGTGGCATGTAGGAAGGAAAAGGCCAAGGCTGTTGACCCTCTGCTGGGGTATGGATGCACTGGGAAAGAGCAGTTGCCTTTCGGCTCTCATCAGCTTTGTTTTCCTCATCAGACAACCCCTGTACCACTGGGTGGTGACAACAACTGCCTGTCTGGGCTCAGGACCTGGCACTTGCTGGTGTGTCACCTGAGTGACTGTGCTCAGCATTCTTCCAGGCAGTGTTGTGTATTTTGCTATAAGAACCAGGGAACACCCTTAAAAGAAGGGAACTGTTAATCAGAAAGGAAAAGAGGTGCTCAGATCTGCATCTCAAGGTCACTGGCACAGTGTCTGGACAACGTTTATTCCTTTCCATTGGCTTTACATATCCCTTGCAGGTCATTTTTGCTGGGAGGGTTGACAGTAAAGAGCAAAGATCTGTGCTCTCCCGCTGCCAGGCTGGGGCACGTGCAAGTCTCATACTCTATAATTCAAAAATTAGTCTGCTGATAGAAGAGAATCTTCTTTATTTAGAACAAGAACAGCTCCAAGTTCCTCAGGCCATTGCCAAAATCATCCCCTACGGTCCTATTGCCACCATGTCTGAGCACATCCCTATCATTATTAAATCTTGTCAGTTTCCCAAGGGAGTAGGGACGTGCTATTTAAAAAACACACTCTTCTACACTTAATACAGAGCTCAGCTAAGGCTAACAGAGCTCCTGGCATACGCAGCACCACTGCCCAGAGCAGGGCTGAGCACTTTAGGCAGCCTAAGTCTAAGCCTGTCAAAATGACCTAAATCAGCTAAAGCAAAAAAAAAAAAAAAATAGTTGTTTGGCACCTGACTGTGGCTGTCTTCTACTTCATGTTCCCAGCTACACCCCATGCCTGGTGTGCCCAGGGGCTAGACACAAGATTTTCTCCCACTGCATTGCTCATGCTCCTTGCAGGCATGGCAGCACCCCATGGGGGATGCCCTGGGGAACGGGGCTCCCTGCTGCTCCAGGAACAGACACTGACTTAAAACCCAGTGGTGTCAGCACTCCAACCACAGCACATGCAATAGCATTTTGTATCACAGCTTGTTCTGGCAGGGTAGACCCCGCCCTTGGTTCGGAAGATGCTGCTGCATCCACCTACCTGGCAGGATGGGCAGCAGGGATGCACAGAGGTCCCTTGCTCAGCCCCAAGGGTGGGGTGTTTCTGCACCCCCTGATAAGAGCACAAGGCTTCAGATATCACAGCTGTCATTGCTTCATCTGCATAGCATCCCATTTTGCATGCTGGCTACTCCAGCTTGTATTGATTGTCAAGGAGCTAGAGCATGCAGTGCTTTTGTGAGCAATCCTGGTTACTTGTCCAATGAGTTTGGTAAAATAGGAACTGGAACTCAGCTCTCTCTCATCTCAGCATAGTGCCTGAACCACCCCCAAACAACAAGAAGCACACGTGTAATAAAAATAATGTTAATGCTGTGTGTGTTTACTGTGATTAGTGCTTGGACTAGAACCACTCCAATGCCAAACCAAGCCTGGTCCCTGCACCAGAGAACACTGAGGAAGATGACAAAGACATCTGGAAGTATTATAAAGTGATGTTCAAATATCAAATGATGCTTCAGCCCTGCACCCCTCGGGCATGTCCACCTCCTGGGCTACATCTCATTTGAGAGATGCAATAGCACTGCAATTGCATGTTGCAATTCAAGAATATGAGTACATGCTAGACATACAGGAACTTAGCTTCTAAGAATCAGATGAGCTTTTCAAAACTCCAAAGACCTTAGGATGCTCAGTACTTGGAGAGCTAAAGGGGAACAGGCACCGGAAGGAAGACACAACATATCAGAGTGCAATGGGGACGTGCAAAATACCCTCCTCAGCATTTCTGCATGTTAATGGGAAGGAAAAGTTAGGTTTGCTTATTATCGGTCATCTACAAGATAAACACAGAGAAAAGAAGGCAACGACAAACCTCCCACTAGAGCAGTGCAAACCAGCTGGGTTTACCTGCTGGGCATTCCCCTGCTCAGGGCAGCGATGCCACGACAAACTCACTGCGTAGCAAAGTGCCATCCTCTGTTCTCACCCAGTTTTCCTCAAGCAACAGCTGAGCCCAGCCCTCCCACAGCAGCAGACACAAAATACATCCAATGCATGTTGCAGATCGATGAAGCCACTGCCACCTGTGCTCCTCACTGCCCCGTTCCCAGCACTGGTCCCACACGCTGCTACCATTAGTCCCACTCGCGGCCATTAGTTAAAGCTGCTGATTACAGAGACTTAACACCACATTCAAAAGAATTATTTCTCTAGAGTTGGACACCCTTAGCAAAATTTTCCACCCCGTTTACCACACACGTGCAGACAGCAGCATGTCCACGTTACCTGTGTGCCTGTGGAAAGCCATGATTACCAGCCCAAAGCCACAGGCAACAGACTGCACAGACTCTTGGCTGATCAGAAGCTGCCCCGTTTGATAACATACATTTAAACGAAGGCTATTAATACGGACAGGACTCCTACCAGATGTCCACTCCCCTCCCCAGAGATCACAACCTTAATCCCCCTTGAAAATTCTTACCATTTTAGGTGATCTGAGGGAGAAGAATAGGATCCAGAGACCTCTGTAGGCAACATGTAAATACCTGCCCCACTACTCAGCACCCAAATTAGTCCCAAAGGCAGAGAGTGCCTCAGGAACTTGACCCCATGCTCGTACTATTTGGCCTTGGCTTTAGAGCTAGATTGTGTCTCATATCAGTCCTGAGCTAAATAACAGACCCGCATTCATTCTGACCGCTGTTGCCCAAGGGAAGAGGAGAATCACAGCCCCCAGGGCCAGCAGGGCTGTGCTGTAAAGAATCAGCCCCGGGCCTCACGTAGGGGCTGTCCCCTGGCTGTAGGGCCCTGAGCAGCCACAGGTTGTATCTCTGGGGATACAGCTGAGAGCCTGGAAGGCACCAAAAGGTACATTCATGGGAGCTGGACTTGTCTTCAAGGCAAGGGGCAAGCTGAGGTCTTACTGCCTGTAGAACCACCATGTCTGGGCCTCCTCCAGCCTTTACTCTAAAGCAGTTCAAGGCATTAATCATCCAAAGCAAACAAGTCCCTGAAAAGCAGCACTTAAGCCACGTTTCACGATCATGGGGCTTCTCCAGCACCTAACAGCATGGCTGGGCTCTCCCCCTCTGTGGCTTGTGCCTCTGCTCTCTTTGCTCACATGCCCCCGAAACTCTGTACACAATTTGAATCCTCACAACCTACTTCCACCTGAGCTGCGGCAGGGAGCAGAGGGAGCTGTGCATCAGGGCTCTCCTGCATGGAGGTATTTGGGCTGAGGCAGCAGAGGCAGCTCCAGGCCCTGTGCTCCGGGTCACGCAGCCAGCAACAGTGTGTGCACTTGGGGCTGCGGCCAGGGCCGCCCAGCTGCTAATCCTGCTTCGACATTGACTCAGTGCATGGCCGTGGGAAAGGCAGTTAACCTCCTGACAGCCAATGTTTATTGTTCACAGGCCAAAGCGATGCTGTCTGGCCTTTGAGCAGCCACGCACCAGCACATCTCTGCTCCCCACCAAAGATGCCATGAGGTCCTTGCCATGGGGCAGGGTGCACAGAGCCTTCGGCCCAGCACCAGGCTGTATGGGTATCATGCAGTATACATGCAAGGTCAGCATCATCCCAGCATCCTCAAGTTTTCGACACTGCCTGGAAAAATCACACTTGCCAGCATACTGTCCTTGAACAGCCCAGCACAACCCACTCATGTAGCAGTTTGAGGCTGGGAAATGTGCTAAGAGACAAGCACACCAAAATCCCTCGGCTAGGAAAAGCCTTATATTACTCTGCTCCAGCTCGCCTATAAACTCTTGCAAATTGTTTGCATAATTCAGATGGTAACAGGAACTGTAACAACTGGTATTTTCCCGTGCTAATCTTGCAGTGCACGCTGTAATATTTACAGACATGAGTTCATTTTTTGGCAATACGTGTCAAGTTAGCACCATTAACCACTCTCACACCTTTCTAGCCCCCTGCACAAAGAGCTGACACATTCCCACATGGATGTCATTTTCTCCTTCCCCAGGACACCCTCTGTTTCCAATCACAAACAGCAACCTTTGCCCCCCATCCTGAACTGCAGCACTGCCATGTCCCACCCAGAGGTGGCTGCAGTCCAGCTGTGGCGTGGCAGCATCTCAGACATTTGGCCATCAGAATGCTTCATGTGCACAAATGCACGTGTGCTTGCAGCAACAACAGGCATGGGCTGGAAGAGGTGGCAGGGAGGAGGTTTGACCAAACAACAGGAGCAGGACACAGAGGATACTGCTGCCCATGAAGTTTCACCATGAATCTTCCTACAGCAACATTTTATTGCACAGTTCAGCCTGGCAATTCCCCAAAACCAGTCTGAAATAACAAGGCCATTTTGCTTGAATTTGTGGCCTCCAGGGCCAGTACAGCAGAGACAAGCTGGGAACAAGCCTTGCTGAGATGACAGGGCTGCTCTTGTATTTTTTTTTTTTTGTCCCATTTTATCCATATGACCTTGAGCAATTCCCATCTCCCCTCCACAGGTCTAATTCATCCCTGCAAGCCCAGCTCCTTCTGAATGCAATTAAACACACCAGTGGTGCAAGGTACAACACAAGCACCAAGGAGGGACTTTGTCATGGATCACGGCATGGAGCTGGAGCTACCAGAAAAGACAGCATGCTCCAGAGAAAGGAGGGGAGTCCCTACAGACAGCACATCCCACTCCCAGACATAACACACAGCCCTGTGCAGCATCACCACAAGGCCCCTGCTCCCACCCCATCCAAGCCACCACGCTCTGCCAGAGCTGGGCAGAGAGGAAAGAGTGCTGTAAGCACATAGCAGGGCATACAGTCTTGGGTTTTCAGGTCTTTAGCATCAAGTATGTCCTGTGGGTTTTTAGAACAGCAGGATCTGGACACAGTGATCCCACTGCACAGGTCTGACTGCAGAGCAGCATGGCTGGCACGTAGTGTCATCTGCTCGGATAGACAAATGATTCACATTGTGCTTTCCAGAGTATTTTCTTGCCCTAACAATCCTGCCAGAAAAGGTCTGGGCGTCTCAGCTTGCCCACACATCCTACTGTCACTCAACAGGCTGTGAGTCCTAAATAGAGCCAGTGGAACCCAGGCATTGATGAACTATTAGTCACCACCATCAAAGAAAGAAGCAGGCAGCAGTAAATATGAGCAGAAAGAGGGCACCTGTCCACCTCTTAGGGTAACACTTCACCTTCTGCTTCTATCAGCTCTGCTTTGCAATGCACAGTGAACCTGCACAGAAAAACACAGCAGCAATTCAGCTCCTCCATGTGAAAGCAAAGAAAGAGCCCAGGTTGTTCTCAGCCTTCCCATGGGACCAGCAGGCTGAGACTGCTGCAATAGCACCGCAGTGGCACAGCCCCTTTGCACACACATTTCCTTCTTTTCAAGTAACAGCAGATTCAGGGTTGCTTCATTTGTTCTTCAAATCCACAGGCAGCTGGCATGCAGTGTGCATTCTCCTGCAGCATTCTCCTTCTGTCCAAACTATTGCAGATCTTAAACTCCCCTTGCTCTTCTGAGGCAGAAACTGAACAAAGTAATACTACTAACAGCGCTCACTCTTCTCCCTCCCCACCCCTCCCCACCTCATTTTTTTCTCCATTACCTTTTGCTAAAGTCAAAGTTTGCAAGATGCCAGCAATAATGGAATTGGGCCCACTGACACAAGCACCAGCAGGGTTGGAGTAGAGGACAAACCCCAAGTGCTGATGCAGCTCTCCAAGTGCTTGGCACTCCATGTGCTTCCTGCTGCCAGAACCAACTCTGTGCTGGTGGAAGGACCACAGAGTGGTGTTTGCACTGGGAAGGCTATAAGCAGACAGCCCCACAAAGAGGGAAACAAGATGATTTCCTTCCTACTGTGCTGACCTCCAGCCCAGAGACTGAGATCCTACTCACATGGCTGGGTTCTTCCAGCCAAGGAAAGCTTTTAGGATCAGCAATGGAGATATGGCACAGTGGAAGTGGGAATAAGCTGATAAGAAGGCATGCACAAGTTAGTTCCATGAACTCAGATATAACACAAGTAGAAACAAAGGGGGGAAAAGAAGGAAGGATAAGAAAAGAAAAAAAAAAAAAAAGATGTAGTAACAGACAGGAAGGAATGGCACAGTGATAATGGAGCTGGAGATGGTGGAATCTGAAAAACAGCAAAACTGGGAAGAAATAAGCTGAGTTTTTCCCATCTGCCTCCATCCACAGGCTGGAGCAGTTCCAGGACTATTCCCATGGCAGCTCCAAGTTTATTTCCCTGCTTCCATCTGCTCTGCAGCTCCCCTCCACACACGCTCCGACTGGCACTTGCTCCCATCACCTGTTGCTGACATGGCAGCCCTTCAGTGGCTGCTGAAAGCCAAGTGACACCACAGCTCGGGAGAGCATCTGCGTATAAATCAAAAGCTGCTTTGTAGAGACAAGCTCTCTCCTTGCCTGCACTGGGGATGGAGAACAGAACAGAGCAGAGACCTGCAGCAAAGGGACAGAGCACCCGGTTAGGCAGCTTGACAGCCTATTCCAGAAGAGACAAGCTCTGATGTACGCTCACAGCAATATAACCTTACTGTACCCATAAAATAATCACTTGTGGTGGGGCTTCACCAAGCTTTTAGTGAGTCGTCACTGAAATAATATTTCACAACCTCCAGTATGCTCTCTGCACTGCTAATTGCTTCTCATAGGCATGGCAGCTGGCTGAGCAATGCTGTCCCCCAGTGAAGTTAAACAGCTCACTGTGATGAGCACAGAGGTTCAACTATTAGTTTGCATCACTGCCTGAACGCTGGGTCATTAACCTTCCTTGGAAATCTATGTATTATGGATCAGAAATGTTTCCCAGCATACGCTATGTGAGCATCCTGCGTTCATTCAACACTTGTGAAACACTGAGGATAAACAGCTTCAGCTGAGGTGGTCAAGAAGTGTTTGAATGATGCTTTTGGTCATACGGTCTGATTTTGGGTGGTCCTGCCTGGAGCCAGGAGTTGGGCTCTATAATCCTTGTAAGTCCCTCCAACTCGGGATATTCTGTGATTCTGTGAGATGGGCTAAGCAGATTCTTCTCAGAAAGGTGCCACGCAGAAGCACATTGCCCAGCTATGGGTGAAGACAGCACCATTTTATGAGAAGGACATGTCCTTCCTAGCACTAGCATACCAATTGGGAAGACTCCCTGGCATCCAGCACACCATCAAAGCACTGCCCGAACTTGGCACAGCTGCCAAGGCCATGTTCCGAGCTCTGATTTCAAGCTGGCAGGATCCAGCCCTGGAATATAGGTTTATCAGAGCAGTCAGCCCATCTCCACAAGCCATGGGACAGTCACCTCCAGCAAGATTAGAATTTGGCTATCTGCACTTTCACTTGTTAGATGGCGCTGGTGGCTGAAAGGACCAAATCACCCTTGTTACGTGGTCATCATTAAAAATAACCTTTCCCAAAGCCTCACAGTGCATAACCCTGCGTCCATCTCAGCCAGAGGAGATCAGCTTGCAGGGCTGACAAGGTATTTTTGGGCACTCTGACTAATTGTCAGGACATATGCTGTGCATTCTTTACAAGGAAAAACAAAGCTGCAAAGTCCCCTCCAGTAAGACCTATGGAGTTGGGTGAGTCACAGAAGTTATTCTCAGCAACCTGGGCTTTGAGAGGGTTTGGTTCCATGTCTGACTCCAGAGAAGCGTGTATGAAAATGGAGGAAGGGTTCACTTCCTTGCATCCTGACACCAACAACAAAGGCTGAGCCAGGCTGGGCCACACCACATCACAAGGGCAGAAATGAAAACCCTTTACACTTTGGAGTGGCTCCAAAGCCACAGCTGCTTTTTTTGGCACCACCTCACATGGGCACTCACTGGATGTGCCAGGGGATGTGCTCCAGAGCAAGCAGAGGATAGGTTGCTCACTTGAGGAGGCCCACAACACCCACACAACAGTAAGAGCCTCCTGAGACCTCAGCAGCTCTTCACCCTGAGGCCCATTTAAGCCAGCACTCACCCAGCTCCATTTCTCTGTACAGATTATTATTATCTGAGCACACCTTCAGACCAGGTGCTGTTTCAATGCTCTGACCCCACTGGCATCTCACCCCCTGTTTGCTGGCCCTCACTCTTCTGTTTTTCCCTTCTCTTGCTCTTTTTGTTCAGCAGAAGCACTGCACCAAAAGCACACACATCTCAAGGTGACCAGAGCTCTCTGGTCTCCACCAGTGCCTTCTGCATATCTTTCCTTTAAGCTGCAGAGCAGTTTCCACTGAGAATAAGTGTTGTCAATTCAATTTCTAATAGTGGCATTAAAATGTATGAGCCATTTCTCTGGAGTCAGGGATAATATTTTCAAAGTGCCTGTGTGATACAGGAATGTAAATCTCATTTTTCATAAAGCCATAAGGATCTCAGGTCTCCCTGGAAATCGTGTCAGATGAGAGCTGGGCAAGGACTACACTGAAGAGCATTCTCCATGGGTTGGTTAAAAAACACTGATTCAAATTGAAATTAAAAAAAAAAAAAAAAAAAAGGGAAAAGAACTAATATTCTTACATCTTCCATTGGGGTTAGGACTCAGCTTCAGACAAAACCAGAGGGACACAGCCCTTGGCCCTGGTACACAGTGTCCCAGCTGAGCACTCTACCTACAGGATGGAATTATGCTGCTGAATTAAATTTGTTCCCCACTTGCCAGAGCTGCAAATGCCTTCGTCCCCACCTTCCTGAGGACAGGCTGGAATAGCTGGACATCCCCCCTCCTCTCCCATTCTCCCTCTACAGGTCTCATAGCAGAGTGGCACAGCATTACTGTCGCTACTTGCTCTCAGAGCAATGGGCAAAGCCTGTGGGTTGCTACATTTCTCAGGCAGAAAGCTTAGGATAAGAAAAAATAAGATACTTAGAAGTGTGCTTGAATTTAAACATAGAAATTAAGTGGAGTTGGTACAACCACTTAAGTGTTTCATTAAGCCATCCTCTGCTCTGCAGCTGGATCTGGGCCCAAAAATGGTTTTGTTTTCTTTTTCAAGTAGGACTGAGACAATAAATTGAGGAACAACGAGTAACACAGTCTGCAAAGGGAAGCAGCCCTTCTCAGTACAATTGCTGCTGGCTGTCAAACAACGGTCCAAATCAAACCAACAGAGGGTGAGCTCCACATGACTAAAAAACTGTTAATTGCACACAAGTGCCAGAGAAAACCATCAAAAAACTAAAGCAGATGTGAAACAGTGGCTTGTTTCTTTTAAAACCAACTTGTGCAGCAGCACTGCACAAGGGCCCACAAGCACCCTTGTCCTGCTGTGAGCAGTACGGGGCAATGGGGAAAACATGAGGTTTCCCAATCCTTGAGGATTTCTCCAGCAATAATAAGGCATGGGGTGGGACTACAGCATCACCTTGCAATCAGGCTAAGTTCTCTTCCCAGCTGTGCAAGCCCAAATTTCACTTGGTTACAACTGCTTACGTTAAAATTGCCTTCTTTCAAATGCCAACCTGCTCCAAACACTGGAGCTCCCTGATGCCCTTCCCTGGCATTGCCCACAGTGTCAAGAGACTCAGCTGTGTCCCCAGCACGTTTCCCATGTGGCTCCAGAGAGCAGCTAACAAAATCCACCCCCAGGCCTGGAAGGGACTTGAAAGAACACAGAGACCTGACACTCAGCACCTATAAAATTATAATAAAAGGCTTCCAGAACATAAAAATACCCCTGCTGAAACCAACGTACTTTTTATAGACACAGCCTTTGTCCCTTGCTCCAGAATGCATTTGGATAAGCAATGCCATTAATCCAAGAACAGATTGTGTTTTTGCATCATGTGAGTACGTTCAAGGATTAAGTTTCAGTTGCTCAGCTTCTGTCTGTATTGGTGCTTTAATAACTGTTATCTGCTTTTTATCACCAGTACCTATACCTTAACGATATGATGAACTGGGTCTCTGGGAGGCAGTTTGTACATGGCTTCAAGCCTCCTGCAAACCTCCACCCTGAGCCCAGGCCTTGCATCCATCCTGGGGCTCATTGCTGAGGGCACAAGGAGAACAAGAGCTCAGGGTGCTGCAGCCAGCCCTGCAGGTGCCACCAGAAAGGGGAAAGTGGTGCCATGTGGGGCACCGCAGGGATGGGCAGATGCAGAAAGCTGCCATAATGAAGTAACATAGAATCATAAAATTGGGTTGGAAGGGACCCCAGGGGTCATCAGGTTCCAACCCCCTGCCATAGGTATGGCCACCAACCTCCAGATGTGGTTCTAGACCAGGCTGCCCATGGCCCCATCCAACCTGGTTTTGGGTACTTCCAGAGATGGAGCATCTTCAATCTCTCTGGGGAGCCTGTGCCAGCACTTTACCACTCACTATAAAGACTTCTCCCTAACATCCAGTCTAAACCTTCCCTCCTTGAGCTTACAATAATACTGTCACTAATCTCAAACAAGTCCTGGTCTTGGCTCTGTTCTGATTACTTAACCTGGGAACACTCAATAATGGCAGAACCCAGAGTTTCAAGCCATTATCCATGGTGTGTTGCAGAAAGTAGGTCAGATTTTACCAACACGAGATAGGGGATACAGGGAGGAAGCAGCAGCAACCCCCTAGGGGCTCTCTGACCCACGGTCCCACCAGGAAAACCACTGCTGCATTTCCAGGAATTGTGAGGGCCTGTGCTCAGCCACAGCCCCATGCACATCCCCTGCACAAGCTCATTCTCAAGGCAAAAGCTGTCTGGCAAAGCAGCACACGCAGCTTCCAAATGTCGGCTGAGCAGACAGCGTTCCTGGCGCTGGCTCCCCTTCCATCCGGCTGCTACAGCTCAGGCACCGGCATTGCTCAGAGGATGAGCTCATCGCTATTTCAGGTTGCATTTGCACTTGGCAATCTCCCTGGTAACCAAAACAAATTACTCATTGGTTTATAGCAGATTTATTGGTTGTTTGTTTCAGCCTTGAGTGAAGTACACAGAGAGTGTCACTACACCGTGTCCAAAAGCGCGTAGGACGGTATTTACAGCCATTGCTATGGAGATGGGCCGTGTTAGCATGGGAGGTCAGGGAGAAAGCTGACCGTGAGCCTGGCCCCAGTGAGATGAAATGGCAGAAAGCAGGTATGTGGCACGGCGTGAGCTCAGGTGCTGCTACACAGCAGCCTTGGGCTGTCCCAGACAGTGGGCAGGTGTCAGTCACCTCTGGAACAGCAAAACAAGCCAGAGAGAGGCTGCTCACAATCCTCCCCAGGCAGAAATCCAGAAATCCCTCCCAGAACAGGTATCTGACCCTCTCAATTCCACTAACAGCAGCTCTCCTCAGCTCCATTTCACAAGTCAGAACCATGAGGACACAAGCCAGTTATAGGATCCACTGCCTGTTTATGCTCTTGGACAAGAATTTTCCCCCCATTCATCATCACAAGCACCAGCACAAAGGGCAGGGAGAAGCCAGGGAAGCAGGACAAATTTCACTGAATTTGTCTGCAGAGTACTCAAAAGAAATCAGTGATGCCCATTTCTCTGTCACACCCAAACCCAAGCTATGATATAGCTCAGAAATTGCATGAATTGCCTCATACATTTCAAGAGGGGTTTTTGGGCTTCTGTTCATTTTGCCGAATGCATTTTTGCAAGAAAGATTCTACCCAGATGGGCTCAGTCCTGCAAGACAAAACATTTGGAAGGCCTGCAGATAGGCAACCTGAAGCTGAGCTCCCAGCCCCATTTTCCCAAACAGAAGCAAGAAGGCTGTGTCCACTTCCTGGGAAAGGCGCATCCCACCTCACAGGCAGATGCAGAGTCAAAGTCTGTCACCATGGTGGTTTTCGGCTACAGGTGGGATCGTATAAAGAAGAAGGAAATATTTCAGCAGGAGGTGAGTGACAGCTCATGAAAATTAGGACAAAATAAGAGACTTTAATCCCTGCCAAGTAACTTTTTGCCCCCGTGGGGTGAGCATGGGCTGCATTCTGGTCCTGCTCCCATGCTACTTCCAGAGGCAGCACTGACATGCTTTATCCATCAAGCAGCATTTACCTGGCAGGCTGTTCCAGGGTGGAAGCGTGACTGGCTTTCAGTCAGCAGAGCAGGGGTAGACAGGAAACAGCATTTGCATGTGTTGAGTGAGATATATAGCTCTGTGTATTTTTAAAGTGAGATGAGACCAGAGAGAGAGGGAGGGATTCTTGCACCCTCGACTGCTCATTGCCTGTGGAACTGCTGGAAGCACGGCCAGGTCAAGACAACGCCTAGAGATCATCAGGGGATTCTGAAGTGGAAGCAGATCAGTAGGAATTACTCATACATCTTCATCAGGACTGAATTGGAACGACACAGCCCTGTGCTTCTGGAGGTGCTGCCTGCACTGCATTCCCTTGAACCGCCAATAGCACTGTGGTAAATGTGTACAGAAGAGCAGGATGTAGTGCCAAGCTCCCAGGATGCTATCAGGATCCTAACAGAGCCCCTGCAGGTCATTCATCTGAGTGGACATCACCCAAATGGCTCATGTGGCACATCACCAGATTGGGTAAGTCGCACCAAGTAACACAGGGCCCAACAGGACTGCACACAGCTGTACCATGGCAGCCTGTCCTGTGGGATGTAGGTTGTCCTGGGGATGGCACATATGGGATGTTTAAAGAAAGCTCTCTGATATGCAGACAGGAGCAAGCCAAGGGGTGCAGAGTGAAGCGGAAAAGGCTCAAGGGTCCACAAATGAAACGATAAGACAGAAGCTGGAAAGGCAGGCAGTGCCTCAGAAATGACTAATTCCATGCTTTCACTCCAGTGTTTATTATAGAAAAGAAGAGATAAGAAAGACAGCTAGTGGTAACAATTGCCAGGGGCAGCCAATCCCAAGCTAAACAAATAGCAAATGCCATGCAAGCAGCCTGCCAACTCAGAATGTTCCCACAGCTGGGGGCATTACCCTTCACCCACCCACCTCAGCACCCTATCAGGGATGGAGAAGCTGTGTTTTGAGCGGTTTCATAGCTACTCTTGGGGGGACCGTGGCCAGGGACTACTGGAAGTCTAGGGAAGCTGAATATACCCCAAATCCCAGCACAAAAGCCAACTAGGAGCCACTGTGGGCCAGAGCAGCTGTGGGTTTAGTGTGTTGACCATTATTTTTCTTAGCAAGGGAAGAAAGGCACATCCAGCACACTAGTTCATAATACAGCCTTGGAGAATTGAATGTTTGTTGGTGTTTGTTTTTGCTTTTGTTTTTTTGCTGCTGCTGTCCAAACAAAACAATTCTTGCTCTGCCTTTGCTGCTTGGACATGGGTGTCACACAGGAGAGTTTACATACTGGTGTAACTACTTTGTCATGACAACTAGCTTGCAAGAACCTAAAGCAAAATAAGTAGATTGCCAATCTCTGCACCAAGTGTGCTTCACAGGAGTCCTTAGGACATCCAGCACACACAGGTGCTTGCCACCACTTCAGGACACAGATGCCATTGGAGTCAGCCATCATCCAAAGCTGCCCCATCCCAAAGCATCAGGGTCTGCGATGTCTTGAACACAAGTGGAAGGATTTTCCAGAAGGAAAAGCATTTTTCAGCTCTTTCTCCTGTTCTTCCTCCCATATACATGACAAATGTACAGGTAGATGTCAGAACAAACTCATTTTACTGTGGTTCTACAGCTCAGCAAGAAGTAAGTCGGCTCCAAAACACATCATTTGCAATCATTAAATCCTGAGACACACCTGTCAGGCAGCCTCCTGTGAGGCAGATTTCAGTCTCCTCTCTTCCATGAATGGAAAGATATTAGAAATAAGGAAGTAGAAAAGCTGCCCCACAGTGCCTATTCCAGCAGGAATGGTCTTTTCCTGTTCTTCACTGGAGGTCTGGATGACAACGCACAATCCCAGCAGAACATAAATGCACCCACCACTTTAATCCCTCTGAGTTAGCAGCTGCTCGCTGAGCACTTGTGTGCCAAGCAGGCAGCTCTGCCAGACAGGAGACAGCAGAGGTTCCCATCTCCAGCTCTTTCCCACCACACAGGAGAGAGCCATCCCAAACTGCACCCAGCACAAGGCTCAGCTCAAGTAGGCACAGCCCCAAAATGAGTGGATCTTCTGAAAACGCCATTCTTTCCAAGCAATCTGAAGTGAAGAGGTTTTGAATTTCATATTTGCAAAAACAATGCAGTTCTGCAATACCATTCCAACCAAAATTGTAACTTTGCCTTAAAGTTTCCAGTCCGGTGCACAGCAAAATACCACCATGTCCATCCTGGCCTGCAGCTCCCACACTGTCGGTAACCCTGTGCAGCCTCACCCAGGATACATCGCATCTCACTCCAGCATTCCTATGGTGCAAGCCTCACCCTGCTTTTGAATAGCTTCTAAGCCCTAAAAGACTTTTTAACCTTGTCCTGCGATAGGATGTGATGTGCCTGGGGCTGGCTCCTTGCTGCTGGCCTCCAACAGCAGCAGAGCACGCAGGTCAGAGCTGAAGCATGCTGGGCTGTATCCATGTCTGACCCCAAGGGATACCCCAGTGCCTTTGCTCCTACAAACTACCAAGTACTGCAGACAGGGTTTTGCCAGAGCCTGGGGATTTAAGAACTGAAGCCAGAAGATATGGCACAGTTCTCCTAAAACTGCGCTGCAGAAGTGGAAACAAAGCATTTATCTGAATAGCATTTAATCCTTTAGAGTCCTCTTGTCTCAAGAGCCATCTGGTTAAAATTCCTCTCCAAATCAGGGTATCTAAATGAAACATGAGGTCTCTTTCTTCCTCCCATACTCCCTCTGCCAAAGTCAGACATGAAATATCTGATCTCAGACACTTTAACTTTGTTATCATCCCTGTCTGAAGTGGAAATAATAGAGAAATGAAGGGGAAAAAAAGCCACAACGAATGAAGCTGAAGTATTTTGACTGTATAGCTTACAGTGTGTTTTTTATTAAAAAAGTGACAGGTTGGGTTTGGAAACATTTCTTATATAGACATTATTTCCATTACCTTCTCAAGCAAAAGTAATTCTACATAACTGAAGTTAGAGAACTATATCTGAAATCTCTGCTATCTATATTACCCAGCGCTGTCCCCAGAGTGGGACTGAGCTCAAAAGTGCATCACTCACATAGGTCACTGCTGAAGAGATGATAGTATTCCTGGCTCACATCATCATTATCTCCACTGGAGCACATGCCCCAGCCCCAGTGTGCTAGGAGCTGCGTGCTCACAGCACTGGCAGCAAGTACAAGTTTCCAAGACAGAGATGGAGAGGCAATTGCTCAGCCATGGTACCCAGGAACTGTGGAATATCATGCAACAACCCTGTTTTCACGAGGTATTACACAAAAAGGTATATTTTTATTCTCTGGGACAAGAGACAGAGTTATTTAAAGCTTGTGTTATATGCTAGTGCAACAGACAGAGACCGTACTACAATATATTTAGAGAACATGAGCCTAGATCAGGGCTACTGCACATCCTACAGCATCCTTCTCTCCTTCGTGAGCACAGACCCAACACAGCTCCACCAGCTGCCCCGTGCCACACACCTCCATTTTCCATTCATGGTGCAGTTCGATGGAGAGGCAGCTTCCGAAATAGAGGCCAGCCAAGATGGGCTGGAGAGTGTTTATTTTCAAGCGTTCGAGTACCATAAACACTGCCTCCTTTTGAACAGCTGCCTTTATTTACATCCAGGCAGAGAATTATACCAGCGTAGGTGGAGGCCAGCCATCATTCACAGCAGGGAATAACTTCTGTTAGAAAGACTCCAAGAGCCCAGTCCGACAGATCTCTCCTGGCCAAAACTCCCCAAAAACAGTTCAACTCACACAGCAGCTGTAAGCCCCAGCCCTGACAGGGTCTCTCCAAGTTCCAGTCCCAGACCTGAGCAGTTGGATTTCTGCTCCCCTGAGCTCTTGGTTTTAGCACCTGCACCTTCATTGTTCCAGCAGGTATTACTCAGTAAGGAATTTGTCTGTGCTGGGCTCCTTAAGGAGAAATTAAGAACTGGTTTGCATTCAAGAATAGGGGAAAAAATACAGAGGGTGTTGTCACTGCAATGAGGCATGTGGGTGCTTTTATCATTAACATTTCAACTTCCCTTTTTAAAGCCATATTTGGTTACTTGATCAGCTATTTGCTTCATACATCATAGCTTAAGAATTGAAGGAGTTTCCTTTGTGAAGTTTTTTAAACGAAAAGCACTTCCTCTCAAAACAAGGTAAAACTAATTAATAGATGGATTGTTCAAATCATTTTTTTCCTTTTCGTGTGCTATTCACAAAGCAGCCCCATCCATATCAAAGCCACAGACCAGCGCCTGCTTACGCAGTGTGAGCTGAACCAGAATCTCATGCATTAACTTATCTTGTGGGCAGCTGCTAAAGAAAAGACTGATGACAGAAACACCCATCTTGCAAACACACCAGTGAATAGTTTCACTCATCCAAGTGATTCCACGATTACAGATAGAGAGGAAGGCGCAGTGTTTGGGTAAAGATAAAGACGTTTGCTTTCAGATGGGGACAGCTGTGAGTGCCACTTGTTAGAAAATCTGCAATTGTTGATACTTCATAATATAGAAAGAAAGCAGTGACAGTTACTAGCTGAAAGCCGGCATTTCCACATTTTCCCCAGCTCTGTCCCATCCAGCATTCTCCCTCAGGGCAGTGGGCATAACTCCCATCTTTCCAAGAACATCGCATCACCTGAGCTGCCGACAGAACAGCTGCTGGTTTGCTTATTTCCTCCCCAGCTGTTATTAACCACTTCAAACAGGCACAGCTGATCCCCTGCCTTGGAGAGCCCTGCTGACAGCTACACACAGCTCTGTCCCACTGCAAGCACTCCCAAACACCACTCGGCTGGGAAGCAGAGAAAAGCTCTATTTATACCTCAGTGACTGTCTGTACTCTCAAAGCCATCACCTTGGGGAGGAAGGGGGTGGAATACACACATCAGAGAAAGATGCAAGACAAATCAGAAGCAAGAATTCAGATAAATCCCCCCACCAAAACATACCTGAAGCAGAGGCAGTCTCCCATGAGGAAACTATTTTCTAAAAAAAGTGCTGTAGAAGTACATTCTGCGCTCACAGACTTCCCGTTTCCCCCAGCCCTGCTCACTAGCCTTCCCCAGCCAATTCCCCAGCTGAGCAGCCCCAAGGCAGAGAGAGGAACCAGCACAAGCCCTGAAATCCAAAGACCTGTGGAACGCAGGATGCTGAAACGCTCCTTGCTCAGCGAGGATGCTCAAGAAGAGTAAGACAGAGGCATGTGCTTACTGGCAGCTGGAGAGCCTGGAGCGGGGAAGGGATGGAGCACACTCCCCTTGCAGCTGTGCTGTGGGCAGGACGTGGGAGAGCTTCGGTCCAGGGCTGAGCCTCCAGCCCCTGGCTGGACAGCTGCTGCTTTGACACTTATAGCAGGGAGGCGCGTTGCAAAAAATTAATCCAGCCAATAGCACCGGTCCTGCCCAGGGAGCAGCTGGAGGTGGGGGGGAACAGCCTGCTCCTCCCAGGGCATCTGCACCAGCACTTTGGGGGAAAAAACCCAACCAGCAGTGGCACTTTGCCAGCATCGCTCCCCTGCAGCAGCAAAGCATGCTTGTTGCTGGGACCCATGGGATTCACTGGGCTGGGCAAAGCACTGCTACCCCATGGTGATTGGAGAGCACTTCACGCATAAAAAATGCAGCACCAAATCTTTGTATGGGGGGAGATTTGTTGTCAGTCTCTCATTCTGTCCGAGCAACCCCCTCCCAGATCTAAAACATCTCCTGCCATGCCATATGTCACCATCAGGTTCATAGATAGAGATTCAGGACAGAAAACAAACAGGAGGAATGTGCATCAAGGCAGCAGCCTGGAGGGGGGGGGAGGAACAAAGCCAGAGAGAGCACAGCTCAAGCAATGCCAGAAGATGAGTACTTTCTTTAAAGACATGAGAAAAGGAACTATCAGGTAGCAAATAATTCTTGCATTTAAACACATTTGCCTGTTGAAGCTGCACCAAAGTAGGCAAATCTGACACCATTCATCCTATTTTCTTTTTTCCCCTAATTTCTCCATCCCTTATCCCATTCGCTTTCTGCTCATAGCTTCCAACCAAGGTTTCACTGCCCAATCCCATACACCAACCACTGCTAAAAACAGCTCTAAGGTACAACGTCTGTCGCCTAACGGAGTAGCAGATAAATAACCAAACAATGTCAGCATTTGCAGGATCAGACCTTAAATCTGAAGATTTAAAGCAACCGATATACCTGACACAGAAGGACTTAAGCACTCTTAATCTCATGTGCATCAAAATAGCAGCTTAATTCTGTTTGGAAATTAAACAGAAAATAATTTAGAGAGAGCAGACAGCACATAACTAAATTCAAGGAAGAAGCACTCCAGTTAGTATTGCGGATGATACAATATAGCACTATAAAAGCCTCTGCCAAAGTGCTGTACTGAGCAAGAATGCACTGCAAAAATGACACAATTCATTTCACAGAGTTGAGACAGCTCTGAGTGCTATCACCACCGCTCGGTGAGGAACATCACTGGTTATTGGGCGCATTGATTTTTGACACACACAGTAAAACTAAAAAAAAAAAAAAAAGAAAAAAGAAAAATGTCATGGAATCCAACGTATCCCTGACTAGCTATCCAAACAAAATGAACTATGAAGCGCTTCAAACTGAGTCGGCTGAATTACTCACTCAAAAGCTAACTGCTGGGAAACTTTATTTGGAAATAGCAGAGCTCATAAAGCTGCTTCAGGGCAGAGCAGTGCTGGAAGGAGCCCCAGGAGCAGAAGACTGCCCCAAGGCCACAGCAGCAAAGGGCTTACCTGAGAGCAGGGAGCTCGTCCGCACCATGAAGGAACAGATGTAGTTGATCTCAGACACTGTAGATCTCCAGCCTGCTTTAATTCAATCACTCAGCAGCTGCGGAGCGAGGAATCTTCTATGCAATCAGGTCCATTTTTGCACATCAAAACCATTTTGAGGCACATCTGTGCAGAATGAGAGTCCTGCACCCCTTGGGTGGGCTCGGCTACCCTCCTGATTTTCACTTGCCATGGCACCCAAAGGCCAGGGCTAACACCAGCACCAACAACAGCCACTCCACTTGTGGGGATAGAGCCACCACCAACACCTGTCCTCTGACACACTGAGCCAGAGCAGCTCTCCAGGCCAGCACAGACATCCTGTCCTCACAGCATGCAGAAACCCAGCAGCCATAACCCAGGCAGCATCCAGCCATCTCCTGCCTCCTCCCTTCCTTCCCCTCACAGCTGCTCACTCCAGGTGGGACAATTACCAGTTTCCCTCACTAACTCTCTCCAGGCAAACACCCTTTCTCACAAGCAGCATTATTCATTCCTTCAAAACACCCTGGAAAAGCCTTTTTCCCCTTGCAACACTGCAGCCTGAGGGAGGGCAGCCACATGGAGGCTTGGCACAAACACAGCCCCCTCATCCCACCAGTGCCTGAGAGCAGGAAACATTCCTCTGGTGGAAAAAGAGAAGGAACAAGGCAGGGGAGGAGGCACAGCAGTCTCCACACCTGCCGTTTTGTGGCCCTGGGGACAACTCTGGCCAAGCTGGGCCCACAGCAGCTGAGCCTCACCTGCAGGCAGGCCTCAGCAACATGTTGCCAGGCAGGAGAAGTAATGGAAAAGCTGAAGTGTTTCAGTCATTCCTCTCAGGGAGTAAGGAAGGGTGGGGCTTCAGGGATTTTGTAACGGTGTGGTTAAAGCGTCAGTGATGTAAACCCTTTTTCCATGGAGTTTAATGCGCAGACTGCTGGGCTGTCAGGCTCTGTGCCAGGTGCACCTCTGCAAAGCACAGGCGTTGGTCAAGCAGAAAGCAGAGCCTGAGGAGCAGCGTCCAGCCCTCCTTGCAGCCAGCAAACATCAACAGGAGATGAGAGCCGCACACTTCCACCTCCCTGGGGTGGGCCAGCAGCCCAGCAAAGGCCTGTTCATGTGCTTATCTTAAAAAAAAAAACAAACATTACTTGACCACAGCCTTGCTAGCTGGAGATGCTAAAGCAACACACTGCAGGCAGCAAACCCATCCAGGTGCCACTTTGGGTTTGTTTGATTTTTCTCAGCAGGTGATAAAGTGCTAAGCAGAGGGCACCGCCTTTCCTGCAGTAAAACCCGTCTTTGCATACAGTGTAATTCTTCCTGTTGGTGTGGTTTGGGCATTATATGTACACACACATTAGAGAGAGGGGTTACATTGCTGCCAATGGGCATCAATGGACCCTTTTCCATCAACAGCTGTGCTGCCAGCCAAGGATGTAGGAGGAGGTCTGAGCACAGCAGGCAGGCAGTAAGACAAGAAGAGGGCTGTGGCTGCTGCTCCCCTACTCCGCTTTTCACCCTTTAATGTCAAAATACGTCTGTAGCACAGCCCTACAATGCCATCAGCAAACCTGGATCAAAAAAGAGTTTCAAAAGCTAGAAAATCACCTGCTGAAAGGCCGGTGCCAAACAAGCCTGCGAGCTGTTACAGTGACCGTGTTATTCGAGGCATCACTGCCACTCAGATTTTCCTGAGTGACACCAGAACCTGCACTTTGAGAGAGGATGTCACTAAGGATCGTTCCCACCTTCAAAAAGCAGCTGTGGGGAGGGTTCAGCTGTCAGGTTAAGAGGGGTGGCCATGTCAGCCTGCACGCTGGCCTTTGGCAGAGGCCAAAACGCTTCTAGCAGTACATGGAAAATCGCAAAGGTGATTCCCATTTATAAAGGATGATGCACCAGAGCCCTGCAGAAACGGGCCCATCTGTTGGCTCGCCAGCTGCATTCTGAAAAAGCAATGCTGACAAAGATTTCCACCCCTCTTTCCAGCAACAATATAAGTTTTCAAGGAATGCTGGCGGCATAGGCGGGCATTTATCTGCAGCCTGCGGGGGGCTGTTAAACACATCAGGTTTTCTGCCAAGGGCAGGGCTGGAGGCTTTGTGCTGCATTGTTGTTTCAAGCTCAGCATTTCCAGCCACGTTCACGGGCTGTGCTTTGTTTGCTCTGCTGCTGGATGTGGAAGCCAAGGGGCACACCATAGGGATGTGCACCTATGGGGCATGCTACCCCTATGAATGGGCACACATCTGCTTCCCCCTCCCCATGCTGAGGCCTCCTCCAGCTTCACAGCTTGTGTAAACCTTTCCTGACCCTTGCAGTCTGCAGCACGGGGAATAGTCTGGGCAAATAACTTTCCTCCAGCAGAACTACTGCTGTGACTAAAATTTTTCAGCCACCCTCCACTGAAGTCAAGTCAGTTTCCATTGACTTTCACAGCTGCTAGGTCACCGTTTGCTTAAGTGTTTCCAGACTTTGGCCCTACAGTGAACACCTTCAGCTGATATCCCTCAAATATTTTAGTATTTGCATAAGCAAACCAGATAACATCTGTGACAAGGTTTGGTTCTTTATCAGTTATTACTATTGAGTGGATATATACCCATCCATATGTCAAACAGTTACCCTGTGTTTATCAAACATAGGGTGCTGGCAGCAATGAGGTAAACTGATAGCAGTACAAGGTTTTACTTTTAACGTAGCAATGGGATTTGCAGAGGTATTTCTTATTGCCACCTCAAACATCCTTAGTTTTGTCTTGCTGTCCATAACTCCCCTAACCGTGTTCTTTTTGTATGGTGTCAGTCTCAGCATGACATTCATGTTCTGAAAAATGACTTCTGGATATCAGATCAAGCTTAAGTCCTTTTATTAATTTTAGCTTTTGATCTTAGTCTCATTAAAATAATAATAATAATAATAATAATAATAATAATAATAATAATAATAA
>JAPSGF010000012.1:3815427-3883595 GCA_035772895.1 Perdix hodgsoniae | reverse complement strand
AATAATAATAATAATAATAATAATAATAATAATAATAATAATAATAATAATAATAATAATATTTCAAGGAACCCACAGGCTAACGTCAATAAAGTGTTTAAGTAGCAGAGGGGTTTTTCAAAGCATGACAAATTTTGTTTTGTTTGAGTCTACAGCTAAAATCAAATCAATTAGCAAGCTGAGGACCATGAAAACTCATTCACAACTGGGTTAGATCATTGAGATGCTCATGAGAAATGATAGGTAGAGCATGGGCTGGGATTTACAGTTCAGGGAACTCAAAAAGAATTCCTCATCCTACTACAAGTGCCTCATTCCATTTTGGCTGTCAGGTACCCTCTGTCCCCCAGGCACTACCTGCCTGGCCCTGGTACAGGCAGACCCACTCATGCCCAATGCATGCAGTCCCTGCTTTGTGGCTGCCTTCACCCTGCCTGCACGAGCTTTTTTACCTTCTCTCTTTGTTCAATTTCCCCTTTCCTGAAGAAGCTTTTATTGAAGCTATAAGGCTATTTATGGAAGGTTTAATCTCGAATAATAAGGTTTTGGGGGGGTCTTCATTCCCTGTCTCACAAATGGACAGCGTTCCCATAAACTGTGTGCTTCATGTTTGCTTCATAGTCAGGAAAAAGTCAATCTTTGAGCACTTTACAAAGGCTTTGTTTTGCGAGCAACAACAAAAAAAAAGAAATAGTCATGGGAAAATTACAAACTCCTTGGCACTAAGGAAATTATGAATGCAATTTCCTGAGCTCCATGTGCTGGAGGAGCTGCAGCAGATAGCAATCAGGCAGCCTTCTCTACCAAAAGTTTTCAGCCACAACACCAGGCTATGGGATCTGCCTGTGCTGGACTTCTGCTTTCCTTCCATTTCAGCAGAGATTTGCAGCTGATTTAGATCACAAAGGGAGCATGGGTGTGTTTTCTGTGGTTTTAAACAAAGTTTTCTGGGAATCAGCTTTTATGCCAAAATGAAAGCTCTCTTTTTAGCTGAATTCTGCTGAAGAAAAGTGATTCAGAGATGGTTTGAAATCAGAGCTGAAAGAGACCCAAGAGAAAGAGCTCAGATATGCATGGATATAGAGAAACTGTCTTCCTGCCACTTTCATACTGAAATAAATACCTTCAGTAAAAACAGATTGAGATTTTTCCTTTCAGCAGCTCAAGCAATGGGAATGAACTGAACCAACAGTGGGGAAAAATATTTGGCAGTAGGCACTGTGGATCTGAGGAAGAACGTGAGAGGTATGCTGAGGCCGTTTAGATTTTGTCAGATGAGCAGCACCCTGCAGCAAGGAGCCATCTGCCCATGGCAGAGGCTGGTGCACACACTGACCTTATAATAAGCTGCACAGAAATCCTTTCTCCCCACACGCTCAGGGTCTGGGGGAAAAAATGCTGCTAGAACAACATTTAGGAACTCATCAGTACCTCATGTCACCCTTCCCAAGGCTTCTGGCACTTGGTGAGTGCAGGGGTGATGCTGGGATGTTGCCCTGCAGCTTGAGCCAGCCCTTGCCCTGTGCTCTGCTGCCTGGGAGCAGCTCTGCAGCAATGCCCCTGGCTCCTGCAAAGAAGTCTGTGCCCCTTGAGCAAGGCTGTGAGTGTCCCTGGCAACTCAGAGCCACAAACATGGAGTGGTGGGAGCCAAGGGGGACCAGCCAAACTCGAAACCTGGTAACTGCGGTGTAAATATTTACACGCTGCGCCTTGGTTTGACTCATTGTGCTACATCAGGAGCACGGCCAGCCACAGAAGTCCAGGTATTAACTGTCCCATTTGTTGTGATCCAGGACTTCCAGCCGGACTGTGATCCCACCGCCTTGATGTCTCATGTCAGCCCCGGAAAACTGCAGGTGCTCCTCGCACTCCTCTTCCCAACCCAAGATTGCTCTAGTCTTAGCAGATCTACAGCATTTGATTTGCCCCAATGCTCCCCATGCGATCTGAGCCTAGCAGCCCAGCTGCTCTGTGCTTCTGCTAACACAGCTGCTTCGGTGCAATTGGAAGAACTGCTGGCTAGGGAAGCTCTGGGATGATCATCTTTTTCCAGGGAATGTTTTACTCAACCCCTACACCCTTGTCACGAGTGCCATCAGTCTATTAGCAGCTCTGTCATCGCAGCACAGGCTGATTCCAGCTGAAGCTACACACTGCTGGTGGGAGCTGAGTTTAGGCATGCGACTGTGCCAAACGGTACTGGCACCTCTCTAGTGGGACAATAGCACTGAGCACTTTAAGGCAGCTGGCCCAGAGCTAAGGCATTTTATTGACAGCAAGTATCTCTGCAACAAAGCTCCAGCTGGCAAACCAGTCCAGGGAAAGCAGGAACCAAGTCACAGGGGAATTAATTTGCCTTTTGTAACAATTGGGGCATTCTCATGTGAGCAGCAGGCACAACCATGAGATCCCAGGGTGGAAAATGTGAGCTTGTGCATTTGCAGTGTTGTATCTCTTTACCTGATGCTCACACCTGTTCTGGCAGAGTCATCCAAGCTCCAGCACTGCCTTGGTGTTGCACCTTGAAAACAAACAGCAGTGCACATAGTGACCTCAGACCACTCAACCTCGGCTAAATGGCTTTGTGATGTTTGCATTTACTCCAAAGCTAAAAAACATAGCAAGTCTGTTGTTCCCCTCATAGCTCTGGGAGCTTGGGAAGCAGATTTAGCCATCCACCATCACAGAGGAGTCACTTCAGGGTGCTGTGGGAGATCAGCTATCCTGCAGGTTATGCCTATAGAGCTACTAAGCAGAAAGGATTCGTTCTGGAATGTCCCCTCCCCACCGGAGGGGCAAGGAAGGTGCAGCAGATGCATTCCAAGTGAAAAACATGACTACAGTTGGGGAGCTGTGGTTGCCCTCTAATTGTCTGTAATTAGCCCATCCTAAATCAATTAGCCGGGTACCTGCAGTGTGGTTTAGGTGTATTCAGAGAGAGAAGGGTGAGGGAAAGTATTCCTACTGCAGTCTCAGACTGGGTACATTTACAGTGTGAAGTGCTTTGATGTTCAGTGGTTGGTATCCTCCTGCTCACAAAGCATCCTTTGCACCACGGTGCCTCCCCAGCTCTGCTGGAGGGTGCTAACCTCGCTGCTGCTGGGAGGAGAGCAGGCACCATGCAGAGAGCCGATGGCTGTCGTTTGTGCACTTTTTATCTTTGTCTGCATTCCGGGCAGCTTATGCATACAGGAAAGGGAGTGACGTTCACACATACCCTTACAAGTATCTTTGCACTATTCAGCTGAATACACAGGGTTAGGGATCGCAGCCTTATACGGGCTCCTTGGGGCCAGAGCACTGCTGGCACCTCTGGTGGAGAACAGCTGGTGGAACTGCCTGCGAAAGGACAATTAAGAGAGATCAAATCCTTTTGTGTTTATGTATGTCTAAACATTTGACAATAAATCCAAAGCTCTGCTACACGGGATCCTAAACCTCAGAGAGTTTTCTAGGGAGCTGACTGTCGGCAAGGACCTGCTTCTTCATTTCCTCACCACTGGCCTCGTCTGCCAGCTGTTCTTCAACCACAGACACGGGTGGCTGAGGGATGCTGGAGGAACAGACAGGGTAGGACTGTGAGCCTTATGACCAGCAGGACACTGGAGATGGACAGCTGCTGTCCTTTGCAATATTGCCATCTAGAGGGCCCAGCAAGGAGATCCTTGTGTGCCACCATGAGGTAAGGAAAGAAATTCCAAAGCTTCTTTTTTGTTTGTTTGTTTTTGTTTTTGTAATTTTGCCTTACATGAAGGCTTTCTCAGCACGGCGTGGAGGTGGCGAGCCAAGCACACAACGCTCAGGCATGAGAATACAGCACTGCTCTGAACACAGGCCTGTGGTTGGTTTGAGGCTGTAGACACACAGTGTAGGCCAATTCCCAGTGCTTGATTGATCCCATGTGAGTATTGTGGCTTGGCTGAAAGCTGCCCCTGACCTCTCCTATTAATTGAGCTAATAGCATGTGGGCTGCTCAGCAGCTCTGTGCACCTATCTGCAGTGCAAGTCTACGCTGGGATCTGTCCCTTCCTCCAGAGCAGCACCTATGCAGTGTTGCCCCTATTACAGACACTCAGCCCCACTGCAAAACAGCTCCAATGAATGCAGCCATGTGCAGTGGGGAGAGCTGGTGTGCTGGAGAGACCATTCATCAACAGTGAGCCCAATCATCCCCTATTTCAACACAGCAGTTTAATTGTAAGGGGTGTGCTGCACTTCTCTGGAGGGTTTGTGAGGAAAAGGAGCTGCCAAAAGGCATTTGTTTGATCACTGAACTGTGTCCTTGCACAGAAGAGTTCCCCTGTTCTGCTGGCACAATCAAGTAGCCTTGTTGTCTTTTACATGACCCAGAATAGGTTGACATAGGCTTGGAGCAGCAAGCCCTGTACATCCACTAAGAGGTCCAAGAAGGTAAAGCAGCACCTCTTCTCTTTGCTACAAGTTTATTTCCGTGTAAATTAAGGAAACAATACTCACAATTCCAGAAAAAAAAGATATTTTATAGGCCCAGAATCCTTCTTTCACAGTACAACGCAACAGTAAAGGATTTAGTCAGTGTAAACAGAAGGTCCAATAGTGATCATCAGCTATCACAGATCAGCTGCACAAACACCACAGCTACAGGGTTAATGCCATTACCACACAAATTGACAGTACTAGTACAAACCATAACTTCACCTACAGTGCTTTTTCCTGTGCAAAAACCATGACAATTCAATTCACAGAAGGAGGGCACCTCCCCTAGAATTTTGTGTGAGATGTAAACTTCCTCCTCAGAGTTGTCCTATTTGGCAAAGGGCCTTGGGGCTCAGGACACCTCTTCCCAGCCCCTGCAGCACACAGAACAGTACAGCTCCACATCCCAACCCAGCACTTATGAGCTCCATGCTGCAGAAGAGAGAAGGGAATCAGCTGAGGATCAGATGAGTCATTTACTGCATCACCCCTGAACTGCAGCATACATTCATTCTTTCAAAAAGTTTTGGTGAAATAGTTCTGGTTATACGATGTATGGATAATAGCAGTTCATAGGTACCACATAAAATCATCATTTGTTAATTTTATTATTTTTTTGATGTACTAATTGAGCCGTGACTGCCATCAAAAGCTGAGGCTTACAGTAATCTGTTGGCAAGCTTGAAGAAAGTGGATAAGTGATTCAAGTGAGAGAGTGAGAGAAAGAGAAGGATGCCATCGAGGCTGTGGCATGAGCTGCAGCTCTGCACTTCAGCCAGGATCACAGGAGGGAGCCCTGCAGCACCCACATGCTTCTGCTGCACGGAGCCCAGCGCCTGCACCGTCAGTTGAATTCAGTCTGACCACACAGGAAAAAGCAAGAGGTGGTTATTTATCATACCCCTTCAAAAAGGCAAAACGAACAAAAAGGATGGAGAGGTGATGTAGTAAACCTAAAGTCAACACGTACCTACTTTTTTTAAATTTTATTTTAATCATTTCTTTTTCCAAACACATGGAGTTAAGTTACAGATGCCATATAAAATGCACACTTTATGGAATTCCTGCATAGCAGGAAACAAAGAGCCTAGCGCTACTCCAACAGCTACGTGAACAGCGGGACTGCCATTAACTGGTGCAAGGAAGATTCCCTACCTAAATAGAAACAGAGCACACCCCCCTTCTAGAGGAGTCCTATGGCAACACATATACATCTTGTTCAGAAGGAAAAAGAAAGCATTTTCTTGGAGATAAACTGCCAAAATAATTGGTTTCACATCCATAAATTTAAGGCAATGTTACTTAGACCTGAGAAAATGAAAAAAAATATATATTTGAATTTATTTTCTCACCCATAAATATACACTCAGTATTTCAGTGTCTCCTGTCTCCTCCAACTCTCAGGTGCCACTGGGGAAAACAGCCATAGGGAAACTGCTCTGAGGTCTCAGGGTCGGATCTTATGAGATGCAGAGTTCATTCCAAGGAAAGCAGCTGGGAGCTGGGAGGGCACACCATCCCCTGGCTCCATCATCTTTTTAAACACCTTTGTCTGAGACCTCTGGAGAGGGTTAACTCCAGAATAGGCTACAGTGCACCGGTAACCCTGAAAGGTTTGTATAGCAAAACTGCAGCTAAAACAGACAATAAAACGTTGAATTTCGGTGCTTTCTTCCATTGAAGAAGGAAAAGAAGGATGTCAGGATTAACAATTTCACTGCACCTTTATAGCCTTTCCTGTAACTACAGCTCAAATCCTGTAACACTAGTGTGAAATCACAAATTGCTCTGCACTCTTCCTTGGGAAAAAAAATAAAACAATAAGAAGAAGAAAATCAACTGGCAAACATTGCTCATTAAATGGTAAAAGACATGAGAGAGATCAGGTGGGGATTACAGACACACAGCATGCTAATGCTAAGGAGTTATTAAACAAAGTGCAATGATTTCGACCATACAGGAGGACGGACGGATGGACAACTCCCTTCAGTACCACTCAGGTGCTGAGTGCCCCTGGGGAAGCGTGGAGGCACCATGGCAGCCTGCAGCCATCAGGACTGGCTGCACATCCACGGCTTCAGCGCATCCACACCTTCAGCAGAGATTTGCTTGCACAAAGACACAGTCGCTTCCCAAATGTGAAATCTGGTCGCCAATTCAGGGTTTGTTGGCTGCTTCTAGAAAGCTGCTGAAAGACAGAGTCGGCCCTACAACCCGTGCTCGCCTGTGTTGCTTCTGCGGGACCAGCTCATTCTCCATCCAGCACAACTCACCCCTCCATCAGGCTGTAGTCTGGGGGGGGGGCTGCCATCAGCCCTGGGCAGAGCTGTCGGGTCACTAAAAGCAGAAAATCTCCAGTTCCCTGCTCAGGTTCCCAGACAGCCAATGAGAGCCTGCAGGCTGGTGTTCTGCTGACATATCAAGCACAACTATCCAAAGATCAGAGGCAAAAACTAACCATCATCTGAGCAGAAAGCAACTCCTGCTGCTGGCCAGCACCTCCTGCATTCAGAGGAGGGGCGAGGAGTCAGCTCCTTTACTTACCTAGCTGGGAACAAAACCCTTCATCAAATCACACATCACAGAAGCTCACTGTGTGCAATAGACTCTTAACGCTAAAACGGTTCCACCCTACACAGTGCAGTCAACACAGTTTTTAACTTAAAATTGCAGCTTGTTCTTTACAAGTGCTTGGCAGAGAATATTTATATTCTTCTGACACCATATAAATAATATTTATACAGCTTAAACATTTTGAGACATGCATTAGACTTTAGGTAGTACACATTTCTTGATCATATATGCAAATATTACTGTCAATTAAACCAAGCAGCCTTACGCTGGGCCGTGCCTCGCGCTATCCAGAATGCTTGATGGCGGCTCCGAATCGTCCATGGGAAGGACCAGGCGTGTTCCCCGGATCACAAGTTCGTGGTCCCCAAAAGCCAGCTCCCGATCAAGAGCATCCTCAGAGCTGTTCCCCACGAAGCGCCGTGGCACGTTGCTGGACGTGACCGAGTCGGTGTTGACGGTGGAATCCCCATAGGTCAGGCTGATGTCCCCATCGTTCAAAATGAGGTCGGAGTCATCGTCCTTCAGCTGTTCCTGGTTCTGGGCAACGAACAGAGGGAAAGTGCTACTTAATTTTTCCCAAACAGCTGTCATAGAATACCCCGAGTTGGAAGGGATCCATAAGGGTCGTTGAGTCCAACTCCAACAGGATCACCCAAACTTCATGGTGCTGAATGAGCAAAGGCGCTGCACCACAGCCTTTCCTACACTGTGGTCCTGCAGACTTGGGAAAAACCTGAACTTCCCTGCTGGGAAAACCTGAGAAAGGACACCCAAGTTTCATGCTACCAGCACCAAGGGAACTGCCACCCACACACCACATGACCCTCCATAGCCAAACAGTCAGCTGAAAGAGCAACACGCTCATGGGACTCAGCCCATGTATCTGACTTCCTCCTTGGCATCTGAAGGCTGCAGAGAAACACAACACATCAATCCCCACTGACACCACCAAAGAGGTGGCACCACCGGACTCACCTCGTAGGCCTGAGGGCTGGTCAGGCAGCGGGCTATCGGCCCACAGCAGCCCGGCAGTGTGGTGGTGAGGGGAGGGCCACTGTGTGTCAGCAGAGGCTTCAGGTAGCTGCAGGGAAGGATAAGGAAGAACAAGGAACACAAGAGGAGCACAGCAGTGTCAAGAAGTCAGGAGTGGATGCAGCTGTGGGGCTTGGTGTCTGGGGGAAATCACAGGAAGGAAAGAAACACAAATCCCTGGAACCACAAAACTGAAAGGGATAAGCAACCTGAGTGCAACCAACAAGAGGGATACGAGTGGATTGAGGCACTGCAAGAGGATTTGCAGCATCCCTCATCCCATCATCCTGCACCTCTCAGCCTGGCATATGTTAGCTCATGGCAAAGCACCTGAGATGGAAGGGAGACGCTGATCCAGCAGGAGGGCTATGAAAGGGAACGTCCCTCTGCCTCCCTGCCCTCCTGCCCTAGGGAATAGGCACCAGAGACCTTTGGGGACCTTCTGGATTTCCAGGCTGGGAACATAGCTTTAGACTGAACCAGCACTGTGCTAAATGGCCATGGGACAGGGAAGTGAGTGCTGGCCCATCTGCAAAGCTGGCATGGGGGATCTGGCACAGCCCCGAGCACAACTCAAGGATACTTGTGATCAAAGTTGTACCACATGCGGAACAACCAGGCGCTTTCTGCCTTCGTGCTCCTCCTCTCACTCTCTGGGACACCCTGTGAGAAAGCAAAATGTTATCAGTAGAAGAGCAAAATGCTGATTCCAGGGAATGCAGGAGAACACCTTCCTACTGCTCCCCTAGCAGAGTGCTTACGGTGCAGTGAGCACATGGACATCACTCACAGCCTCAGGGAGATTTTCTGCTGGGGCCTTCCAGCTTCTGGCCCCAAAGGTTAGTGCCTCACAGCCAGCAATGTGCCCAGCCATCATGCTTAATGGCAGCTGACAGGGCCAGCCTTTTTCCAATCTCTGTTGAGGTTTAATATGCAAATAATCATGTGCTATGGGCACTCAGTTCTTCCTTTCAGTTGGAGAAAAACACAAAACTGTTTGGAAGGGTCTATGAATACAATTATACATTTCATGGCAATTTGGCTTTCAGATTCCAGCTGCCTTTTTCTTCAGATTAACAACCCAGCCAAAGGCACTGAATGAAACAAGGCCCCGGGGTGCAGAGCCCACCCTGAAATCAGCCACAGGCACAGCCACAGCATGGCCAGGCTGCAGCACTCATCTCACTGCCACCAGTAGTCCCTGCTCAGCCACGTGGCTGCTCCCAGCACACAGAGGCACAGCAAGCCTGGAGATGCTACATGAAATGGGGCAATGAATGGCACTTCTGTCCTGCATGGGATGGCAGAGAGCCTCTGTGTCATGCAGATTTTGATATTAACTTCGAAGAGAGACAAAAATGTCTTGCAGCAATGACATGGGCTGTCTAAACACTGCAAGGAAACACTTCTGAGGCTTTCTTTCAAACTGAACAAAAGAAAGCCCCATTACAACTCCAGAGGGCATAGAAAAGCAATGACTCCTACTGACTGCAAACTGCTGAAAATCCTCCCACGGCAAGAAGGGAGCAGAGCAGAGAGGAGCATTCCCAAGCACCCAGGCACAACTCCTGCACCAAGGAGCACAGTGCAAAGACCAACAGCTGCACTCACCACGTTCTCCTGGTCCGCATCCACACCGACCCTGAGGAGGAGAAAACAAGCACAGGGTGAGCACAGGCAATGCCTGTGGGTGTGTGTGTGCTGCCTGTCATGGGGAAGGATGGCAGCTCTGCAGCTCCCATGCCCACGCAGCCACACTGGTGGCCGTACTCACCGGACATTCAGGCAGGACAGCATGGCTGTGGTGCCCCCACCAAAAACCCACACGGTGAAGAAGACGATGAGCAGCGTGGTGCTGAACATCATCTGCCGGGCGTAGGTGGCTGTGTCACGGATGGCAAGGGCAAATGCCATGGCTCCTCGCAGCCCTGTGAGAGGAAGGGACAGTGGAGTATCTATTTGGGACAGGTCTCCACCTCTACTGCAAGCTTCCCAACGAGGTACCAACATCCCACTGCCCAGACCCCCCTGCTCCACCCGGTGAGTCCCACAGAGTTCTGTCCTGCCCAGCCCTGAGAGGTGGCTTGGGTGGGAAATGATGTACAACGTGTTCAGAGAAAAGGATGCAACAGCGTACCAGCAAACATCATCATATGCTGCAGATTTGTTCCAATCTTATTTCTCCTCCCCAGATTCAGTAAAAATGACAGTGGGTAAATATTGGCAGCTCTTCCTAGGAAGATAGCAAGCTGTGTTTGTACTTGTTAAGGAAACAGTTCTTCCTGTGTCTCCCATCGTATCCCACCTCTGCACACAGAGCCAATTCCTGCTGCCAAGCAGAAACACGAGGAGCTCTGTAAACACCAGTCCTTGAGATGCAAAGACAACAACCCAGCTCAGCGTGGGAAAAGCATGCTATGCATCACCAAAGCGAAGCACACACAGCAAATCAGGAATATCACATAGAGACAAACACAAATAAACAAGGGAAATGATAAGAGGGCAGGTTTGACAAGAGAGAAGAGAGGAAAACCACCACTTCTCACTGCACGTTCTCCTGTGCTGTGCTCCTTTTCCACCACAAGCACTACTTGTCCTTTGCAAAGCTCAGGTTTTCACAGCTTCCACAACCCCTGCCATTCCTCAGCACACCACACAGCTCGGCTTGAAGCTATAAGCAAGGCCTCATTCCCAGAGATTATTCAGCAAAATGAAAGCAGCAGCAGCTGAGAAGGAATAAAAATACCCTAATGCTGTTTCCATAGCCTGTGAGATACAAGGAAGAGCAGCCCCTTCACACTGCTTTTCTCTTTGAAGCCGTATCTTTTAATACCAGTGCCCAGATGGCAAAACTAATCTTGCAGCCACCGGTATTCAGTGCAGCCTCAAATAATATGTAAAATGCTCCCAGCTTTTATGTTCTTTCCTGAACATCATGAATTTGCATAAGAGATGTATTTCGTGTTCCTTCACATGAATGAGCCACTTCAACAGCGAGCCAGTTCTTACTAAGAGACAAAGCACATAATTCCAATCTGAGCACCCAAATGCATTTCCATGTTCTTCGCTCCCTTTACCCCAAAGCAACTTTGCAAAAGCTAAGTGGGGAAATTCAGCAAACCCTACTGGAAACTCACAGGTCAGCACTGGTGAAGATATAACATTTATTCATCTGTATAAACGTGCTTCAGTGCAGGCAAAGAGTGAAAATTATTCTGCACATCTGCAATGGCTTCCCTGTGATATGAACAAAATTCCTTCAGATTCTCACTTTTCTGAGACATACCAGGGCTGGTAGTGTGTCCCCACCAGCATCAGCCAGTAGAAGGGAAAATCCTTTCTCATTCCATCACTCAGAAGCATCTCCTATAGCTTTACTACGCTATCTTGACAGAAAGGTGCTTTTTTCAGGTTTAACCAAAGGGAATAGCACAGAACAAAGGACACAAACTGCTGCATCAGGAGGTGACTATCTGTAAAGCCACTCCTGTGCCATGCTGCCACGTGACGAGGCATCACATTCACATCCAGCCCTGAGCCCCTGCAGCAGCCAATGGATGGCCCTTGGAAGCAGAAAAGACAGCAAAAAAGAAGAAAAGCTGGGAAAACGCTGTCATAAAATAACCAGCAACAGCATCACTATACAAGAGAAATCCTCTTTTAAAAATAAAGCTAGGCTGAGTGGGGCAAAAAAATGCATCTATATGAAAAACCACAAACTAGGAATGAGGAACCTCTCTCCTTTTCCTTTCTTATTCATAAAAAAAAAAAAAAAAAAGACACCAAAGGATACAAAAGCCCCCACCACAAAGGTAGGGTTAAAGATGTGGTTCTGGAAGGTGAACAGTGCAAGTCCCATGTAGGAGAAGATGAAATTTTCCGCCAAGAAATTCAGAAGTTCGAACAACTGAAAGAAGAAAACAAATTAAAAGGGAGTTAAACATGGATTTAACAAGAAGAACATTAGCCCATCCATCACAGAATAAACACTCCTGCAGAAGCAACCCTATCAAAATGCAGCTGCAGACTGGCAGATACCCTTCACACTGGCTAGAGAGAAGCAGAGAATACTGAACTGCAGATCCAGAGGATGAAGGGGGCTCTCACCTGTTTAGTTCTGTGCTGGGACTCTGTAGATAAGTTGTTATAGGTGTAATGGGCTTGCGTGATCCCACAGAAGAGTACAGCCACCACACCTGGGGAGCACAGCATTGCGTTAGATTCCTGGCCACGAAAAGGGAGCTAAGCTGCACCCCAGCAGCATGGGGTTCAATGCAATGACCCTAAAACCCAGAGCAATTAAATCTGTGGAAGCAGAGGGAGAGCCCTCTCCAAGAAGCAAAACCCAATGGCACCATCATCCCTACGGATTTCTATCCCAGGTGGAGCTGGAGCTCACCTGTAAAGCCACACGCTTCGGCCAGCAGGAAGGTGCTCCAGGACATCAAGAAGAACAGGCCAGTCTCCAGCAGTGGGAACTCCCGCAGCTTGGTGAACTTGGTGACGTTGCAGATGGTTAAGGGACCACTCAGAGAGCAACTGTAGGTGAAAGGGTGTGCAATCTGTGTGTCACAGCAGCACTGCGTCCCCTGCCCCCACAAAGGCCATGCTGCTGCCTTTCATTCATTTACAATCATGAAACACTGAGTCTGGGTGAAACGCAGCGCAGCGAAAGAGGAAGCTGTTATGAAAAAGCTCCGGGGGAAGAAAAAGAACACAAAGAAAAGGATATTAAAGCTGTCACAACTCCAGTAGCTGCTCCCATTGCAAAGGATCCACTGAATATCCCCAGGAAGATCCCGATGGACTTGAACATTGCTGTGACATCAAACGTGTGGCTGTTGTCACCCGCCGGCTGGTATGCAACAATTGAACTGAAAGAGGGGAGAAAAGCACACACAAGAACAAAACACTCCTTAGTCTGCTTATCAAAATGCTATGACTGCTGCAAGCTGTGAGCATGAGAAAACAGAGCAGCGGGGAGGGAGCAAAATGCCCCTGGCCCACTTGGCCTGCCCTTCACTCCCAGCCCCACTCCTGCAGCCCAGCTGCCCCAGGAAGGCTCTGCATTTGCTCCTTCAAGAGTATCAGACCAATGCCCATCTCTTGTACATCTCCTGCAAATGCATTTGCTAGGCAACAGTTCATTATTTACAACGGCATTGTGGGGGCTTGGCATCAGCTCTCCACAAAGCCAGACCCTCTGGGAACACAGAGCATTTAAGTGGGAAGCCAGCACTTCTCTGCCGACACCACAGAAGCAGCTGATGCAAATATCCTGTGGAGAACTGCAAGTTCCTCAGTTTTACTGCATTTAACATGCACCATGTTTATGCTGTGCTGCTCTGGGTGCTGATCTCACAGGGCAGCAGGGTGAATGGGGCTGGTTCACAACCAGCTTTCTTTGAGGTCCATGTGCTGAGAACATTAAGCTCTGGTTAGCCATCCCTTGGCTGCCTCTTGGACATGACCTTTGGGCAGTTGCTGTTTAACCTCCTGAGTTATGCTGGAATGGAAAGTTACTGTCACCCACACTTCCTCCAGCTTTCCCCCAAATAACAGACCAACATTTTTCTGCAACACGAATGATATACCAACACTTTCTAGCTTGTAATGAGTCCCTTCCCTTGCTAAATTTCCCTGCTTTTCATAAATTTCTGCATCATCTTCTACAGTGCAAGCCACAGGTTTCATCTCATTCATCCATCTTCTACTTCCCACTCACCACCATGGTCTCATTCTGTGGCTTCGTTGTTTTGTGTGCTGTTTTTTTTTTTTTAATCCCAGTTGGTTTCCCCCTGTTTGGATGTTGGTTGGGCACTTGACACTTTTGCAGCCTTCCTCCTGGTTTTGCTTTTTGCACCACTAATAAAACCCCATTGCCCATGCCTTTTGGGAGCCATGTTTCAGCTGCTGTGAAATCCCCTTTGGGAGAAGCAAGCTGCAGCCCAGCCCCATACTGCACACCATTTTTCAGTTCTGGGTTCAGTTCCCCTTTACAGTCAGGTTCCCTGCCACCAACTCTGCCACAAAGCACCTCCTTGCAGGGCAGGAGTGATGCAAACAGTTCCAGAAATGCTCAATTTAGTAAATGCAACCCAGTATGGAGCTCACAGCGCTGCCTCCACGTCAGTAAAACCCACACAAGCAGCGTGACAAGTATTCCAGAAATGTTTTCTGCATTAGTCGTAGCTATAAGTTAACCTGTCACAACTGCAGACACGATATATTTCCAGATAGGCTCCCATGATGACAACACAAAGGCAGCGCGGATAAAATATGTCCCACATGCAGAGGACATAAAATATTAAAGAATATTATAAAACACTCTTTAGAAAGGCAGCCACTTTCTGGTGCAGGCGTTCAGCACAGGATCCAGCAATGCCCTCTTCTTGAGGCACAGACAGTGGGCAGAGAAAGCAGACAGCTGCTTCAGCATCTATTCCCACCCAAACCAACACAACACTTGTGGGTGGGGGGCAGGCAGGAGCAGACGTTGAGCAAAGGGCTTCAGTGGGATCCTGTGGCTGGCATAGAGATGCAGTGCTTTTGGCAGGTCAGAGAGGCTGAGACAGCAGGCCATCAGGGAGCACAACACTGTGCAGCAAGACACTGTAATCCAACCCACACTCCCAACGGTGTCTTCAAGGAGGAGAGCGATCAGAAGGTTACTACAGCTTCTGGGGACACTCAATAGGAAATTTTGGTCTGGGCAGCACTGATGCTCCTGTTTTACAGGAGTGAGGCCTGGTGGCTCCCCACAATGCCCAACATGTAACGTACAAAACAATTAAAAGTAAAACAGAACACACTTACGAAGACAGCACTATGGCAACGGCATCATTGAGGACGCTTTCGCCAAAGAGAAGGGCATACAGCTCAACATCAACCTGGAGTTCATGGAATATGGCAAGAACAGTCACTGACAAATAGAAAAATAGAGAGACATTCAAAAAGGTGCCGTCAGTTTGGTGTCATCAAAGACAAAAGGTCCCTTTTAGAAAGCTGCCTTCCTGTACTTCCAGAGGCTCCAGCTGCCCCCCTGTGCTCTTCCTGTCTTCCTTCTGTTCTTTAAGACACAGGTTTATTTTATGATTGACCTTCCCATCCCTTTAGGAAGATGCACCCTGGGCATCAGGTCAACATCCTAAAGCAGAGAACAGACTCTGCTGGCCAAGGGCTGCTAATTCCAGCCAGCTTCTTGAGGTCACCTTTCCAACAACAGATGTGGCTCTGGGCAGCCTGGTCTGGTGGTTGGCGACCCTGCACATAGCAGGGGGTTGAAACTGGATGATCACTGTGGTCCTTTTCAACCCAGGCCGTTCTATGATTCTGTGATATACAAGTAAGATAAATACATTAAAATTGAGAATATTCAGGGACTCTCTCTTGCACACTGATGGGGGTTTAACCCCTACACTCTTTTTTCACCCATGAAATCTTGCTCCTACTTTCAAGCCTGAAGAAGGGACGTGTCATCAACAGCTCTGCATCATCTCTAAGCATTACCTACAGAGGCTGTCTGACCCCTGCCCATCTGTCATAGGGGTTCCCCACACACCCACAGCGTGCTCTCCCCATTGCAGGCACTCCAGTCCCCCAGGGAAACTACAGGGAGGAGGCTCAGCCTCAGGGGGGAAATGCTTGGAGAAGCTGGGAAATCACATCAGCTTGATTTTTTTTTTAAGTTTGGGTTTTTTTAATAAAAATATCAGGAGTAATAACCACATATACATATACACACACTCCTTAATTTGTCTTCAAAAATAGAAATGAGTGATGAGATAAGCAGGTAAGAGCCAAATTCATCAAAAATGAGAACCACTAGCACCTGTTTCAGAACAGCAGAAGATTTGGCTTACCCAGGCCTGCAGTCCTTCCCTCTCATGTAAAACTGACCAGTATCTGCACTTAGAGCTCCAAGAACTACTGCGACTCCACCACACCTTTCCCAAATGCAGCAGCCAGGCTGACTCCAGAACTGGGCAACAAAGGGCAGGAGGAAGGAGAGGCCCTCCCATGGCCCTGTGTTTTTAGAGGAAGCTGGAATGTGCAAACAAACAGCTACCATGTAAAAGCAACTGTCAATCACGTGAAGTTCAGCTGGACAAGGTGTGGTTTTCTTAGTTTTCATTTACAAAGTGCTTCAGCAGACCAAGTTGTCACTACTGTCCTCAGTACTGCCCACGAAGATCAATTTTCTGTTAGATTAGCCACTTCCAAAATCCCATCCAAACAAAGGCTGAAGGCATTTGGTTTTACTGAACTAAAACCTCCCACACCGTACATCTTGTTCTGCATTCGCCACTTGTGCAGGATGTCAGAAGCAGACAGCACACCTGTCCCAATGGACCCAGAAAAGGTGAAAGAGATACTGGGCTTCACAGCAGACTAAGATTAAGAAAAGCAGAAGTTTGGAAAGTATATTACACATAACTGGAAGGAAACAAAAGGGAAGAAATCTGACTGCTGAGAGCGCTGCAAATAAACTCAGCTTCAAAAATCAGAAAATGGGAAACTGCACAGGTTTCAGATCTCTCCTTTCTTCCCCCCTTCTCCAAATGCAGGCAAAACAGGGGAAAAAGAGCACCCAACATACCTGGGTCAGTAGCCGATACAATGGCCCCGAAGAGGAGGCAGTCAGTGAAGTAGAAGTCTCCCCCGAGCTGCCCGGTGACCTTCATCAGTGCGACACAGCCATACAGGACCGAGCTGTGGGAGCAGAAGAGGTCACTGCTCAGATCTGCACAGCAAAGAGTTCCCCAGAATCTGCCAAAGTAACCCCCCAAAGTTGTCCAAGCATAGGAACACTGAAGAGCTGCGTTGCATGAACTCAGCCTGATGCAACACCAGGGTCCCAAAGCAGAGTGCAGAACTGGAATCCAAAGCACCGGCAGCACAGCACCAAAGTACAGCACTGAGAGGAGATGGCACTGAAACTCCACTGCCAACAACATGGCCACAAAGAGCAGCAGGCAGGGAAATGGGACAGGCCATGGCAACACCTCTGGGACTGCTTCACAGACTTCATGCCAACACGTTTCAGTGGGACAGCCTTGGCCTCACTACAAAACATCCCAAACTTCCAGCTAGGAAGAGATAATGCAGGTGCTGAGCTTGGCTGAATCCCCTGGATCTCCAGTGGAAAACACCTTACATCCACGTATTGCTATTCAGAACAGGAATTATCTAGCTCCCTCTGTGCACACAGACAAATAGTTTGAAACAATCTGTGTTTGCCAGGCATCTGTCTCCAGCAAGTAAGGGCAGGACACACATTTACGATTCCGCTCTCCACTTGTGTGTCTCATGCTTGCTAGGACTGCACTTTCAATACTTTCAAGTTAGTGCCTGTTTTTTCACCTGCTGGCTGCACGTATGGATGTTCTGTATGAGGTGCAGAGGAAGCGCTGCATACAGAGAAGCCTGCCTGACCTCCCAACCCCAATCCACACACAGCCCACAGCCTCCCCAGCACCACCCAGCCTCAGCTGCTCACCCAATCACCAGGCAGGAAATCGCAGTGCCAAGAAAAGCGTATGCCAGAATCGATCCCAAGTTCCTGAAGAAGTGCCTCTAGAAGGAAAAAAACGAAAGAAAATGAATGACACTTCACTAACAATTTATTTCAAGCTGTGCCAATGGATAGATACCCACAGCAGCCTGTGTCCAGTGCGAATACCACGAGCTGTGTGAGCACAGCAGCATAGTGTGCAGCCAGAGCAGCACAGCTGGTGCAGCATTAATAAACATGAGGATATTTTCCTGTACCAATGTATTTAATAAGGTGCTGCTCCGAGCCTTGGGAACTGATTTCCTAATGCAGCATGAGTTCTCCTTCCTTCTCCCGCAAGCTAAACAGAACTGTTTTCCTCTCCCTCTCCATTTCACAGCTTTCTAAAACCTTCCCTCCTCCAAAGTGTTTCAAAAGTTGGGATGGCTGGAATGGCCCAGCTGATACCCAAACCCCTGCACAAATCCATGCCTGCCAGCAGCTAAATTCACCAACTCTTCCTGGGGCAAGGATGAGACCCACAACCCTGCTTCCCACCACCCTGTGTGCACTGGGAACACTGTACCCAATTCCACAGCTGTGGCTGCTAAGCAAGCTTCAAAGTACTCTCAAGCATGAAAAATGTTCTGGTGGCAGAGGAACTGAAAACGTGGGCACTGTAAAGGCACATACCCTTTTTAAGCTGTAGCCTGCATAAAATATAATTGGAGGAAGCAAAATGTTGAAAAACACCTCAGGATCAAAAGTCACCTGTAAAACAAACACACACACACAAAAAAAACAGTAGAATGGTTTGTTAAGAAGGAAGAATGAGGTATGAGATACCCTGTACTCCCACAAGGTGGGCACAGAAGTGTCAGGGCTCTTTCAGACCCACAAGACAAAGTCTAAAGCAGCTCAAGCTAAGATCAGCTGCAATCACAGCTTCATTACGTTGCATGTTAGCTAACAACGCGTGGAACCAAAGCAAATATTGATTAAAACAATCACTTGATCCAGCAGACACAGGGTTTCTGTATTTGCACACACCCACTGGAAGTGGTGGGGAGCAGCCCATCCCCTTGCCAGCGCTCTTACCTTCCTCAGCATCTCATTGTCCTGGACATTGTTGAGCTCGTGGGCGCTGATTTCCCCTTTCAGGGTATACTCATAGAACTTCCCGCTGACGTTCACCAGCAGTGTGGCAGGGCTGGTCTGCACCTGGCAGCTCAGAGTCACGTTGTTGACATCACTGGGGACATGGATGCCGTAGCGCAGGACCACACCAACCAGGACACCTGGGGAGAGATGCACAAAGGGCTGGGGATGGATGCTGTGAGCATTTGCAGCTGGAGACCCGATAGGACATGTATCACCAGCAGAGAAAGACATTTTGGCTGGGGATTAAAAAAGGCACCGGAAGCTGTTGTGAATGCTTTGAGGACGGTAAGCATCTTTCTGTCCCAGGCCAGAGTGAAGGGATGCTCACAGGCACTGGTCAGAGCACAGATGGTTCGGGGTCACTTTTTGTGCCATCAGTTCCTTCACTCCAACCCAGCAAAGTCATTCTGTGAACTTCTACACTCCTCCTTCCATGAAACAATGGGAATAGCTCCCTTCTTCCCCACACAGCAAGACCCTATCCACCAGGTAGTGGAGCCACGCAGCCACCTCCTGCACCAGGGAGCTTCCCAGCAGCAATCCCTGCTGCAGTAACTCAGGTAGCATTTGGGGCCAACCACTGTGCTGTGCCCAGTGCCCTGCAAGTTTTGTCTCCTCACCACCAGCACCAACCTAAGTGTGAGCCAACAGTGCCTGCTGGGGTCCAGTGGGGTGAATTTGCAAGTCAGCAGTTTATATGGCACTCCTCGTTTGCAGCACAGCTCGTTAGCTGCACGCCAAGGCCTCGCATCCAGTTTGATGGCATTCGCCAGCATGAGCTCCCTTTCTCAGGCACAGTGCACTGAGCACTCCCCCAGCAGTGCCTCCTGACAGCCACAGGCTGTGAGGATGGGATGTGCCATGGACCTTCCCACTCAGCCTTCTGCACAAAAAAAGTTTGGGAAATCCTGAATCAAATCCTTGATTCAGGCAGCGCAGCCAGAAACTCCCGTGGCCACTGTCTGTCTCCTCAGCTGGAATCCCACCCAGGGACACCAGGACTCGTGGCTTTGAAATGAGATGCCCTGCTCAGGGAAAGGAGGGAGAGGTTTCGGTGGCGGCTGGGAATTCAGGAAGGATCCTGACTCACCCACCTCCCGCCTCTTAATCCCTGTCCCAAAGAGGGGCTACATCTGATAGCGGTGTTCATCCTCACCAGCTCACTTACTCACGCAGCTGTTCCCAGCCCCGCATGCCAGCCAAATCCCTGCTCTGGCCAGGAACAGGAGAAGGAAGGGAATGGGAATGCTCGGGAGCCAACCTTCCCTGCTCACCTCCTATGCAAGGGAGCTGCCCAAAGGCTCCTGGCACAAACCCGACCCAGACGGCCCAACTTGTCAGACACCAGCACCAGCCCTGGGCTAAGCAGACCAAGCCCAGTATGTCCTCTTCTTTCTGATGGTCTCTTAGGAAATAGCTTAAAATCCTCTGGCATTTGAAGGACTGTTCTAGCAGCAATCCGTGAGCCGCCCGCTGGTATCAACATGGGACAAAAGTGAGAACCTGACACCAGGGAGCTGCGAGCAGCAAGGAGCTACAGGCAAGGCCAGAGAATTCATGGAGCTCTTCTATGCAAAGTACAACTTTATTTTCATTGCATTTATGCCAACTTCATTAAAAAGAACAAAAGCCCACGGGCTTTTTTTTTTTTTTTTCAGGTGCTGTTGAACATATCTGAGCTAAGATTTAAAATATAGACTAACAGATTATGACAGGAGCACCAGGAAGCCAAAGGCACACATTAATCTGGGCACTAAAAGGAAAGAAAAATGCAGTGAGCGCCCAAAAGCATCGTGCCAACACCCAGCTGTTGACGGATCCAGGGGCCAAGAGGGAACCAGTACAAGGAAACTGAACTTCTGGAGAAGCTTCAGCACATCCCCGCCAGCCCCCGAGCCGAAATAAAACGAGACTGCTCATTTAATTGGCCTAAATGCTGAGTACCTGGGGTGTGGGAACCTAATTTTAAACACTGAAATGAAGCCTAGGGGCTGCTGAGCACCTACTGTCTATCCCAGCGAAATAACTCCAGCTCCTGAACATCAGCCCTGAGCCAACAGTGTAATTTGTAAGGTATAAATCCACCCGAAGCAACAGCTTACAACTCAGGGTGAGAACACAGACACCAGGGAGTTGTGAAGTAAGTCAGCAGGAAGAGATGCGTGCAGAAGTTCTCAGTTCTTGGGCTTTTTTTTTCCAAGTAAAAATGACGAGCTTTTACAAACCGCTCCTCTGCCCAGATGTGAGGGGCTGCTGTGCAGCCCTCCTGCTGCAGCACTTCCACATCTTCCACCAACCTCCCCTGGGCTGAAAGCATCACAGGAGCCAGGCATGGCCAAGCTGAAGCAGCCCTGATTTTGTTCCCAGCAGCTTTAAGGTTGCAGCTGCAGAACGGTCGGTTCTCACCAAAACCACGTCCCCGTTCTGACCCGAGGGACAGAGCACAAAAAGCAGTGAGAAGTCACGATTTTCTGCCCGGCCAGACAGGAGATGTTACTTTTTATGGCCAACACCTCCCTAAGTGCAGCCTGTGAAAGAGATGATGGCAAAGACGCGTTTTAGAAACCGAGAGGATGAGGGTCACCCTCTGAGAGCACAGTGCAACCAGGAGGTGACGACCGGGGCCTGCAGGGATGGGTGAGCGCGGGCACCGTGTGCTTCCCCACAGCTTTCTGAAGGATGCTCGCAGCTGAAGCGTGGCACAGCAGGAGGCAGGGAGCACAGCGGGCCACCACCCTCACAGCAGGGCTTCCTTCCACGACCAAGCGTGGCTGTACAACACCCGGGACGGGCAGCGCGAAGAGAAGCGGACTCCAACACCCAGCCTTTTGGACGCCACGCTCATCGCTCCTGCCTGGATGAGGATCCGTGCCCGCGTTAATCATTCCCCCAGCACAACGCCCAGCCGACGGCCGGTCGGCCTTCAAACCGCACCGCGTGACCTCCGGCCACGTTTCCATCTGCACACCCGGGGCACGAGGAGGACCGACAGCAGCAGCCCGTGCCCGGGGCTCCCAGCACGGCCCGTAGCGCACGCTGCAGGCCACGCCGCGCCCCCCGGCCCGCGCCCGCCGCAGGCTCCGCCCGCACCCCGCCGCCACCGGGACGAAGGCGAGAAGGCGCGGATCGGGGCGCCGCCCCCGGGGGTGCGCGGGGTAAGAAGGCGGGGGGGGGCGGCGGGAGGGGACGGCCGTGCCCGCGCCCCTCACCGTAGATCATGGCGAGCCCGGTCTCGTGCAGGAAGCGGGCGCGGCGGTGCTTAAAGAGCCAGATGGTGAGGATGGTGAGGGTGAGCAGCAGGATGAAGACCAGCAGGTTGGCGCTGTCCTGCCGGTGGCTTTCCTCCGCCGCTTTCTCCGACACGATCTCCTCCTCCAAAGCCCCGGGTCGCCCCGCCGCCGCCGCCGCCGCCGCCCCGGCCCACAGCCCCGCCGCCAGCACCGGACCCGAGCCCGGCCACCGCCGCGGCCCCGCCATCGCCCCGGTACGGCACGGCCCGGCCCCGCCGCCAGCAGGAAGCGGCGCTGGGCGCAGGCGTGGGGCGGGGACGGCGGCGCCGGGAGCCCGGATAGGGGCGGAGACCGCGGGGCCGAAGTTTGGCGCCGGGGTGGGGATGAGGACGCGGTGCTGCGCGGCCGGGGCTGCAGAGCGATGGTTTGCGAGCTGGGCGAGAGGGGAAAAAGCCCTCAAACGGAGGGACGAGCAGCGCGTGGGGCTGCGGCACGGGGGGGTGCGGGACTGCCCCGCCCACAACCCCACAGGCCCCGCCCACAACCCCACAGGCCCCGCCCACAACCACACAGACCACGCCCACAAGCCATCAGGCCCCGCCCACCGGCTTTCCGGCTCCGTCCTCCGTGGCCCCGCCCACCCGTGACGCCATCACCCCGCGCCCTGTGGGGGCGCCCCTGGCGGCGGCGCGGCGGGCAGGATGGCGGCCGCCTCGCTGTGGAAGGGGCTGGTGGGGCTCGGCCTCTTCGCTTTGGCCCACGCGGCCTTCTCGGCGGCGCAGCGTGAGTGTGGCGGGGGTCAGCGCCGCGGAGACGCGGGGCGGGGCTCGGCGGGGCGCGGTCGGCGCGCCGGGGAACTCGGGGCCGGGCTGCGGCCCTGCGGGGCGGGGGGGATGAGGGGGACGGGGGACTCGGAGCTGTTCGGGGCCGGGAGGGCCGGCCGTGGCCGTGCGGCGGTTGGCGCGGGGTGGAGGTGCCGTGTCCGCAGAGGGCGGGCCGGGCTCCGTGTTGGACGTCCCGTTCGTTTGTGCGTTGCAGATCGTTCCTACATGCGGTTGACGGAGAAGGAGGACGAGACGCTTCCCATAGATGTAAGTCGGGGTCGTGCGGGTGGTTGGGAAGCGCGGTGCCGTTCGGGGGGCTGGGTCTCTCTTTGTTGATGTGGTAGGCAGGAAGCAGCGGCGGAGCAGCTTTTAGGTTCCCCTGCAATTCAGGTTTCTTCTGTTGAAAGAGAAGAAAGAACACGATTTCTCCATCCCTGCACCTTGTGTCAGGGCACAACAGCCCGGCCCAGGCCTCCCTCTGCTCTCCCCCTGTCCTGATGCCTCTCAGCCAGGCGGACCCCGAGCACAGCCTGAGCTCCAGACAGCTGCTGCCCTTGTCTCCTGCTCTGCAGCATGAACACCATCTTCCCTCTGGCTCTTGTTGGCTGACACCTGTTTATCTCGCGTGGCTCTGTGCGTGTTTGATGCCTGCACAACCTGTTTCTGAAGGGCCTTCTGTATTTTGTTTATTTCTTTTTTAAAATTCCGCTCCAGTTCTCTGTGCTGGTTTTGTTTAACCTGAAGGGTGAGGAGGTCCTTACCCCCTACTAACAGCACCCCTCCCCTCTGTGCAGCTACCATTGGCCACTGATACACTTCTTTGAAAGAACATTAGATCCTTAAGAGCGCGAGATCAGCGTGTTGTTGTGCAGATCTCCCCGTGGAGCTGTGTGAATCAGTGCAGTTCATGCAGCACAGACAGGCTGTCAGGTGCTGTGAGCTTTTCTCATCTCTGCTGCTGAATAATCCCGTGCCTCAGTTTCCCTGCTGTTGAACTAAGCACTTTCTGTCACTGGATGAAAAGTGCAGGAGGCACAGTTTGAAAGATGAGATTTATTTATTTTTTTTGTTACCATGAAGAATATTTAGTAATCAGTGTGTTGCATTGTTCCCCTCTCTTACAGATAGTTCTTCAGACTCTCTTAGCCTTTGCAGTTACCTGCTATGGGATAGTACATATCGCAGGAGAATTTAAAGACATGGATGCCACTTCAGAACTAAAAAATAAGTATGTTTTATTTCTTCTCATAAACACACACATCCATTACGCTCCGTGCAAATGGGGCACGTCTGTGAAGTGGCAGCATCAGGCTTGGCTTCTCTTTGGCTCAGCTCCTTCATACACAGAGCTGTGACACACAGAATCAGTCATATTTGGGGAAGCCAATCACATGTGGAACTAAAGGCAGAGTTAGATAACTGGAACAAATTAAATACATCTTTGTTTCTGTTCCAAAATCCTGCTGTGCAGAAATGTTTGCCTGGGGAGTAAGAGCTCAGCAGTCACAGAGCACTGCTGTGAGACAGTCTCACATATCACAGGGCCGTGTGCCTGTCACACCCCCTGTTGCTTATGGCTTCTTCACAGCAAAAGTCTGTGTTGTTTGAATCTCACAGTGAAATATTCCAGGCAGAATGACAAATTTTTAAAAAATAATGAACTTTGAATTGAGATTTTGAAAAGGATGTGAAGTTAGGATGGTAGAGGTGGCTGTTTTGGCCATTCCCATAAACCTAGGAGAATATGGAAACTAAACAAGTTGACATTGCTATAGCATTGCTTCATAGCATTTACTTAAAACCCTGAAGTTCAGACATAGAAAGGAGTGGGAAACTGACAGCATTACAAGTCATGAGGCTGTCACGTGTGGCATACATGGAAATAGCCATCCACAGCTCTGCCCCTAAGCTCAAGGAAGGAAAGTGAAGTTTGACAGCAGTGTGGGCAGCCTCTGCAAACTGAACAAGCAGAATTTGTCAGGCACCTGGGCTTTGTATTTCATGGAATGCCTTGCGTTGGAGGGTACCTTGAAGATCATTAGTTCCAAGCCGTGGGCTGGGTGCCCCCCTCCAGTTCAGGGGGCCATCCAGGACCCCATCCAACCCAGCCTTGAACACCTCCAGGGATGGAGCACACACAGCTCTCTGGGCAGCAGTGCAAGGCCTCACTGCCCTCTGATTAAAACTTCCTCCTGACATCTAACCTAAATGTCTCCTTTTAGTGTAAAGCCATTCCTCCTTGTCCTATTTCCTCTGTCTTAGTTTAGAAAACATATGAAGTGAGCATGGCCTTCCTGAGTTTTCTTTTCAAAACTTGCATTACTTTGTAAAAGCTGGAATACCCCAGACTGACTCTTCTAAAACTCCTGCTCTAAAACAATATTAATGCTGATTATCTGCCTTTATTTTAAAGGACGTTTGACACGTTAAGGAACCATCCATCTTTTTATGTATTTAATCATCGTGGTAGAGTATTGTTCCAGTCCCCAGACACAGTGAATTCTTCTTCAAATCAAGAAGCTTTGTCATCCAGCTCGTCACTGAAATTTCGAAAACTTGAACCTCTGCGCCGCTAAGACTTTTACAGATTCTAATAATAATCCAGGACACTGAGATGTAATATTGAAGTCGGGGATGTAAACACTTTTTTTTTAATTTCTGGAGCAGTATTTATATTGATCTTCCAGACTTTATAAAGTATATATATAAAAACTAAGGACCTTCTTTGTATGCTGTTAATGAAAACGAATTGGCAATGTGGTATAAATTATTCTACAGTTACGCTGTGAAACACATCTTCAAAATTTCACATATTAACAAAGTTGCAGGTGACCTAACTTCAGCTAAAATGGAAAACAAGCTAGTTTTTACCACGATTACTGTTCTTTGTTAGGAGGGAATGTTTGAGTGCTATTTATTTTCTCAGTTTGCTTGCACTACAGTTTATAGAACTCCTTCAGAATACTGTGTGCACTGCATCACTTATCTGCAGAAAAAGGGCAGTGTTTCCTGTTCCTACAGTGCCACGGAGACCTGTGTGGTGTAGGTACAGGAAGTCGGAATGGTTGCATTTGTTTTTACTTTTTTACAGTACTGGAAAGTAGTTTTGTGAAGGGTTTTGTTTTGTTTTTTTCCTTAATTTTCATTATCACATTATTTCCTTGTTGCCCTCCTTTCTTTAAAAGCAAACTGTCCTATGTTGCCCCCGTTTGCCTGGGATGTGGCTGTACAGTTGGTGCCTGTGTGGGGGAGGCAGCTCACTGCTGATCACATCAGTAATCTACTATGCTCAGTTTCTTCACCCACTGCATTTTTGTTCTCTCATTGTGAACACAGATGACTGAATGGTGTGTAAGTACCTCAAAATGGGAGCAGGTTCTAGTTCCCGTTTTCTGCAGGAGGTATTTAAGTATCAGTAAGCAATGTCCCTTCTGGTAAAGGTTACAAGAGTAAGATCCAGCAGCTGTGTCTGTTTACTGGCATTAATACAGTACAGGTATTCAGCTAATTATGGTACAGTTTCCCCTTTTCTGTCTACAGAGCCATTGAAATTGATTTCTTTTTCTAGCTGAGCCCTTCGGTGATTTAAAATGACTGTTTTGCTTGTGTTTATTAGGACAGATGGTGCGGTCCTTAACTACTGACTTCTAAATTCTGATCCCCTCTTAGGGGCTGAATCAATGCTAACATTTTCCTTGGTCTGGCATTTCAGTCCAGCAGTGGAACACTCTTCTCCCACCTACCTGCCACAGCAAAGAGAGGGCAGTGCAAGATACTGATGGGGCCAACTAGAATTTTGCATAGTCTGAGGATGATGTCTCACTGCCTCTGTGCAAAATCAACCTTTTGTCCTAGCACCTGTTTTTTAAACAGCTAAGAACTGTCCAAGGCAAAAAGCTTAGCAAAACTACTGTGTAAACTGAAGCCTCTCTTTCTAGCTCTGCCCATCCTATGGATTGGGTGCCCCAATGCTAGAGCAATACCCGTAGCTGCTGCTCTACAATCACTCTTAAACATCTGGGTTTGGTTGGAAAGGGTTACTCTGCCAATTAAAACCTTAAACGTTCTGGTTCCCCCCTAGCTGGTGTCAGGGAGGGAAAGTGAGGCCGAAGGTCTGTAAATCATTGTACCAGACTGATCCTGCAACTGTGGTTGGCAGTGAGCCATTGGGAGAGGGTATCTTAGAGCAAGGCTGCTCACCTTATGTGTCTAAGAAGCCCCATTTGTGCTATGGTAAGGCTACGCGGGCCTGTCCAAGGTGGGTGGTGCTACCATCTGACAGTTGTAAATCATTCTTGGAGAAGAACGTCAGTTCCTCAGATGTGAGTCATGCTGGGAGCACCCTGTTGGCTGCACCAGGTCTCTGTGGTGTGACAAGTAGCCTTACTCTTCAGCAGCAATGGTGTACAAAGCTGTACAAATTATTTTTTCTTATTGATCTTGCAATGTCCAATAAAAACTGATATCTTAAAAAGTGTTTGGGAGTGGTCTTCGTTACTCACCTGGAGCCTGCTGCAGGAAATCCCCAGCGAGAGTATATTGAAGTGACTGCATCAATAATCAGTGATCTTGCCTTAAATTATGGCAGCTCTGTGTGAAAGAGTGCATCTGGCCTGGTGTTCACTTCTGGGAGATAAGATCAGTGTGTGGAATGAAAATAACACGCTGCAAGGAGCTAAAGAAGACGCTTTGGATGAAAATGTTACAGGCTGGTGGTTTTCTGCCTTGGCAATCCTTAGCCTACATGTTTTCTGTGTTTTCTGCCTTCCGTTTAACCATAGCAAAGGCTTTCCTAGCCCTGCCTGCCCACAAGGACAGGCTGCAGCAAGGGCTGCTATTGCAACAGCTGCTGGGGGAACAGGCAGACTGCTTCCAGGCTGGAGGTAGTTCCAATCACAGACTTGAGCAAGATCTCTGCACTGCCTGTCCTGCTTTTCTTACTGGGAAGGTTGGAAAGATATCAAAATAGAGGAGCTTGCTTAACTACAGAGTGAAGAAAGCAGCAGGCTCACCCTTCATCTGCTTCCTGTGCTGTCACAGCTGTCTGCATCCGGCACTGCACTGAATACAAGAGTGCAAAAGCCAGCAATTGGTGTCTTAAAGCAGCTTAACCCGCTCCCAAGGATGCATTGTGCTTACCCTGCATGGCAGTTCCTCACAGATAAGCCAGCCTCCTTCAAAAGCAAACATAAATTGTGCCAACAGCCCCTTGGATGAGACCAAATAGAATTTCAGCCTACTGAAACCCTTCCTATTTGCATTCATTGTGTCACAGATCGTTCCCTGCCAGGGGCTGGGCTGGGAGATCTCTGATGGAGAGCTCTGTGCTCAGAGAGGGGTCAGTGAGGGCAGAGCTGCAGCATCTCTTCTGAAAATGACTTCAATAGCACACGTTTGTTCCAGGTCTGTCCACCCCCCCCCCTTCCCCGGTGGGAGCTGGATCCCGCAGCTCCCCATGCAATTCCTGCTGCCCCCAGGCCTGGCAGGCAGTCAGCATCCAGGGGAAGGGCACAGAAAAGCTGTTCTGAATGTTAAACAAGCAGAAAACGTTGGTACCAGCTTTCCTAGGCCACAACCAGCAGCGAAGGCAAACCTCCTCCTGGCTGTTTGGCCTTGAGGGTCACCTTGGAGCCTTCGGCACCTGGGGGAGAACTGCAGTATGAACAGCTCGGGCACTCCAGCAGGTGAAGGCCTGTTAATCAGCCTGACGTTTGTCTCGGTGACACAATGTCATTTCAAAACACTTCAGACCGCAACAAAAAGCTATATCCTTAAAATGGCAGCTAATTAATTTTCCTGTCTTGCTCATTTAATCCGTTTTTTTTCAGCCAAGAAAGGCAAACTGGAGTTCATGAAGCAGAGAGGCAGCCCAGACAGAGCCTGGCAGCAAGCAGGAAGGCTGTCGGGAGCACAGAATGCAGGAGCACTGAACAGAGCCCCAGAGCACTTCAGCAGGGGTGCAGGCTGTGCCACGTCACACGTTATCAGGTCATTTTTAAAGGAAGAAAGGGGAAAAAAGGGTGAAATTTGGATTATTCAACCAATGGCTTGTCCTACACCAGTGGTCCATGGGAACACACAGAGCCCCAGTGCAATCATCGCAGCCAGGCTGTGCCCTCCTGCCCTTGCTGGTGCTGCTGAACCTGTTTCCCTAGGATTAGCTGCAGGCACTCCAGATTGAAAACAGAAAAATCATTCCCCTCCTCCCCCAAGAATTTTCAGTGTGTGCTTTAGGGAAGTTCAGGGCCAGACACGCAAGGCCAGAGCTGATGTGCTCAGAGCCCCAGGGCCCTGAGAGGGCTCTGCTGCAGTGAGTGCTGGGGGCACCAGTGCAGAGAACAGACACGACAAGTGGTTGGCAGCCCTCCGTCGCATACAGAACTGTGCCCAGGGACTTCAGTGCAACCTGTGTGATTTCAGCCACAGCTCCACCACCATCACCACTTGGAAGCAGTTCTGCTTGTGTTTCTGCTGCAATACCTACCTGAATAGCACAGCCCTGAAAGCATTGCAAAGGAAAAGCTGTAGCAGAGTGAGACCTGCACTCTTCTTGCATAGGACAGACCCACATATCCTCTGGGGTTCAACAGGGCTGGTTAATAAACCCAAATGTAGTGCAGGTACAGCCATGCTGCTGCTTGGGTTTGGCCAGAGCTGACAGCAGAGGACAACCTCTGAAAGGGACAAGGCGAGATGTCCTCCTACCCTGCACAGCATGAACAGTGCTCATTTCTTGGGGTATGGGGAGAGCTGCAAGGCTTTCTCCTTTCTGCCCTTGCTTCTCACAGTAAGAGGGAGCTGCACAGCTCAGAAGAACTCAAACCCGCAACGTTCCCAACAGCTGGGACACTCAGCAGGGATCAGCCAACACACAAGTTAGGACAGAAGCCCTGGAAGAAGCAAGGCGAGTCACTGCAGATGCGGTTCCAGAGGAGCAGCAGGGCACAGAAGCCCATCAGCCCAAAACCACAACCCCGGCTGGCAATGGGAGCGAGCACACAGCCTCCCAAAGACAGGAACGGCTTAGATTTGTACCTATCTCAGGCACACAGACATCTCTGGGCACAGATGTCTAAGGACGGACAGAGCAGAGCTTTAACTGGCATTTTCAAACTCCTACAGGCTTCCTACTGTGACATGGCAGTCCCCTCCATGCCTGTGCTTCCTCAGCCCCATCTCGCCTCAACGTGGTGAGCACACCAAGTCCTGAGTGCTACGCAGGCCCTAGGAAGGAAAGTGCTCTCTGGTTACATCTGTGTGAACGCAGCATTTTGCAGCTGGAACCCAGGCAGCTTTCAGCTGCCCTGTGAAGTCAGAGCCTCCTTGGGGCTGTGTTGCACTCACTTATGGAAAAAGCCAGCACCCAACCTACCCAGCAGCAGCTTCCTTTCTCAGCCCGGGCTGTGACTCACCACAGACCGCCTTTCCCCTGGGGAACGCGCTGCCAGCTGCCAGGAAGGAGCAGTCTCCTGCCCTCACCTCACCTCACCTGCACCAGGTGAGCTCCCTGCCCAGGGCAGCACTGAGCCCCTGCACGCCCTGCCCACACCCAGCCCTGGGCGAGGGAACGGTGCTGCCGCAGCATTTCAAGTACACTGAGTTTGTATTCCTGCTCTCTGCCCGTACTCCTGCAGAAGGATTTGCTGAATGCAATGTATTTCAAATGGCCTTTTCTAGAGCTTGCCAGTCCCCCACCATCTCCTCTCCCACTAATGACTACTTTGGATTGTGGCTTCTACGCTCTGCCCACTGCTTGTTGGCAGAGGAGACAGCACTGAATCCAGGGATGCCAGAGGAATTTAAAACACGCTTTTATAACGGCTGAGAAAGACAAGGTGCTGGAGCAGCTCAGGTCAGAAACCAGAACTCGAATTTTAAGAGGAGACAGCAGCCTTTGGCCTTTGGCCACATCTTTGCAGCCCTCTTCCCTCCTGCTGTCCCAGCCCCTTCTCTCCAGCTCTACTCAGCCCACTGACAGCACAGGCCCAGCAGCCTGCATGCTGCTGTACGGTGGGATTTCCAGCACCAGGGAAAGAATTCAGTGTACAAGACCAAATTTGGGCATGGATTTTATAATCTTTGCTAGTGACATGCTATACAACCTTGGGTAAGTCCCTCCATCCTTCTTTAAAGATGCTAATGGAGGAGTGCCGTGACACCCTAATTAGCAGCCCAAGAAGCACTTGAGATAGTTTGTTTCTCTTCCAAAACACCCAACCGCAGATGAACTGGAACAATCTCCACAAGCAACTGAGATCCCAGCTGCTCTCAGATCAGCCACTTAAACAACACAATCAAAGTTAAATGTGCCAGCTGTGCACAAAGGATTATAATATGCTGCACAGACTGGAAAATAGCTTCAAGAACCGATGTTATTTTTCCATGGCTGGGATGCCACTGTCGAGCAGCTGCATTATAATAGTCTGCAATCAGCAAAAATTTTATCGCTTTTTAGTCCTGGGGAGGAAGGCTCATTGTCCACCTTACAAAAGCAGCCTTGATTCCTGAGGCACCCCTTACCAAGAACCACTACAGCAAGAAAAACTGACAAAAAGCCTTCAATGTCCCACGCTCAGAGCCCAATTACACCAACAATTTCCTTAGCGAAACAAGTTGTAAGAACAGCCTGCTCACACCACTACCACCACTTCAAGAAACAGCATTTGCCTTTCCACAAACCCAGGAAAAGCTCCTGCTGCCCACTGCCCAACACCCAGTGTGGTCACTGTCAGTGCACCCAACCACTGCGCCCAGCCATCGGCCCATGCAGTGGAATGGCTGCAGGGCACGGTCCCTCCCTGCAGGCCTGAGCACAGCCCTGCTGCCTCCTCTGCACAGCAGCAAGAGGGAAAGCCTTCCGTGTCACTCCTAAAGGATGGAATGCCTCTCTGATATGTTCTACAAATCAAATATTGACAAATAAAATATACAATTAAAACATGCACGCACTCTGAGAAATGACGAGAACCAGGCAGGCCGCGCAGAACAAGCTGTGCCCTTTTGGCTACAAAAACACCCTGTAAGCCCCTCCTCCTCCTCGCCGTCCTGCAAGCATTTTACAACAGGCACAGCACAGAGATGCCTCGCCAACAGCTTCGTTCTGCTCAGCACGGCAACGGCAGCACAGGTACCCAGAAATCCGCCAGAGGTGCACGGTATTTTCGGGGACGTCACACAGCACTGCTTGCATTGGAGGAGTGGCAGTGACTGAGATGACAGCAAAAATGCCAAGGATTTGGCTACTTCCACTGCTGCTGGAGCTGATCCTAGATTCAAAAATAGCTGTGAAACTCCCATTGCGGATGATAGAAAGAGACAAAACTTCCCCCGGCTCTCAGGAAACAAATAAATCTGCAGCAAAAATCGGACTGGGGGTTTCCATTCTGCTGTGCTTCCCAGACCAAGCTGTTCTTCTCAGCTTAACCAGAAACTACGTGAGCTTTGGTCCAAGCTGAAAAACACAGACGGCAGCTTCTTTAGCAGCTCCTCAGTTCATGTTAACGGCTCCTTTTCTTGACACGGTATCAGCAGTCTCCATTCCAGGAAAATCCACATGGCTGCCAGTCCAGGGCAGCCATACGCAGCGATGTTGCTCCACCACATCTGAAAATACCCTCCACTGAGCTGACCGCAAGGTTGGACCAACAGTTTAAGCTCTTCCTCAGCAGTTCTTCCCCATTCTTCTGAACTCTCAACAATCAGCTGCTAAAGTCACCACATCTGCACTCGAAGCCCTGAGAATAGTCTCGTATGCTTCTTAAATAAGGTTCTGAAGCAGAAAACAGATGAAACAAAACTGGCTTTTACAGCATCCAAGAGGCAGCTGCCTTTCCCAGCAACTCTATCAAACCCTGCACTCTTAATTCCCTGATGGACAACAGGGCTCCTGCAGAACTCCATGCTGTGTCAGCCACTACCAAGAGACAGTTGCAATCATTATCAACAAAGGAGAGAAGAAAAGCATCAACACTAAAGCCAAACCAGCAGGCTGCTTCCAGGGATGAAGTAATGTGCTAATCTGCAGCTGGACTGGAATGGCCCAGTAAATCAGACACACTCGGCGGTTTTGGTTTAGTCTTCCCCACCTGAAATGCTGCTGTAAGTAAGGCAGTCAAAAAGCTGATCACAGGATTGAGATTTAAAAGCACAACAGTTCCTGCAGGCCACAAGCTTTTGCTAAATCCCAAAGCATTCTCCTTCTCCCGTTTCTTCCTTTTCCACTTGACAGACTTCAGAGCTTGTTTTTGCAGACCTGAAAGTTGTAGCTCCATTTAAAGCCAGTGACTAACATCCTTCCTTCAAATCTCTGCCAAATGCTGTTTTTGCCAGTTTTGAGGTGTCTTTGGCCTCATTTTCAGCTTAACTAGGTTGCATATTCTTCAGGACAAGTGCTCCAGAGCCTATTTGCTAAAGGTGTGATATTGCCATGCTGGCTGTTATGAAACACTCCAGCTCAGCTTGACAAACTTTTATGGTTTGTTTCCATTAGGTAATCCATTTCCACTCTTATGTTTCCATCAGAAGCTTCTTAGCAGATATTAGAGCAACAAAAATTCAATACACTACATCACTGCCACTTCAGCCAGCCAGCTCAGAGGCAGGACCCAGAGAAAACTACAAAACAAAAATGTTATGGGAGAATTACTTTTTTTCCTGCAAAGGGAGATATGAAACCTCTTAACCATTGCAAAGCCAAGCACAGCTGAGCAACAGCCTCTCCAGCTGTTATTTTGGAAGATGACAGTCACTTCCTGATGGTGGCTAGGCCTGGGGAAGAACACATCCCTGCACATCATAAACGTACAGCACACCAACTGGGAACAGCAGCACCTAAGAGACATCTGCAGCAAGTGGGCCCTGGGAGCAGTAAGGCTGCAGGCTCACTTTAGAAAAGAGGAAAACTTCATGTTTCTAAGAGAAGAATGAAGACAATAAGCCCTGAGAATACCCAATCAGGGTCAAGAAATAGAAAAAGCAGAACATTACAGATATCTGGACACCAGGGCACCACTTTTCCACCTTCAGCAGGAAGATACACTGTTAATTCAGACTGTTGAACAATGCTCCTTATGCTCCTTATGGAAAACACACCAAACTATAGTTGTGTTTTTTTTTTTTCCCCCTAAAGTTTCACTTTAGATGTGCTGCATTATTTCAACCTTGTACAAGGGCTCAACAAACACAAGTACGAACAAAGCACATACAGCTTTCCAAATTCCATCTACAGACACATTTCCACTTCCCAGCCTGTGCCCGTTTCCTGATCCCACGGAACATTCTTGCAGCTCAGAAGCCGACGAGACATCCTCAGTAACACAGCTGCAGGGGTCACGATCTCCCTGCACAAGAAGGAAGGTCTGACACCAGCACAACCCTTCTTGGCTGTCCTGGTTGCACATCAAAGTGAACTGTGCTATTTGAAAGCCACGGCTGTGTTTTTTTCAATGCATTTGCCACCCACGTCAAACAAGGTTGTTTGTTTTACAAAGGATTCTGTTAATATTCTCCCTAACACAAGTCTGAGAACATCCACTGGCTTCCTAAGCAAACAACGTTCATTATGTGCTCCACTTGGGATGTAGGACTGTGTGCATCCAAACAGAGTTTTCTTCATCTTCTCATTGAACAATCTGGAGATGGTATGTCTTCCTTCCTTCTTATGAAGATTCACGCTCAGTTCAGTGTGAAGCTTCTTCTCTGATGTTGTTGCCCAAATTCATTTTATTCCTGTGCATTTTCTGATATACAGGTTTCCAAACAAGGTCACCATCTCCCTATAGCTGATTTGGCAGCCAACTGTATCACATCAAAAGACTGTATTCAGATACCACACAAACAAGGTCACTAGCTAAAAACTCGCCCTCTGCTCAGGCACACTGTGATCAAGTAGCTCTCCTGGAATCAGTGAAAAAAAAGAATTAACTAGAAGAAGCCCATCTCCTCTTACCACCTACTATTAAAAACCAGCACAACCGCAAGCAATTCGCTGCACATAACACTGCATTTTAAAACCACGTACATGCAGTACATGTGACCTACTGTAAATAAATCCCATCTCAAGAATTCAACATCAGGCATGCGAGGTCCATTGTGGTGACATACAGCCTCCACATAATGATTCTGAAGAGATGAATCCCAATTTGTATCACTTATCTCTGAGGTATTACTGTATCTTTTAAAAATATGTTCAACTGCACAGATAAGTAACAGCTAAGAGTTTACAGTAACTTCTTTCCCTGTATCACTTCGTCCATATAACACCGTAACAGAGAGCTGCTGCTGCTGGAATTTATTTCTTCTTTGAATTTCACTGGCATAATCCCAATGGTCAAACTACCTCTTCCAGAGGGACACGGCTGCTTCAGAGAACAAGGAAAATACATCTCACAGGCCAGCTAGCACTGAAAACACTAGTAGGAACAGAAGTTCAGGTCACCAACTTTTATCTGTTTCCCTGCCTCTTGTGCTGGCTGGTCAAGTAGAATCCTTAGGATGTTTGCAGTACTTCATAAAGAGCTCGTTCACATGAGCACAACTTCATCCTGTCTTTCAAAACAAAGCTGTTGAAGGATCAGAGGATGTTTTTATATGTGAACAACTGAAAATACAGAACTATCTGAAGAGCCACCTACTACTGGCATCTTAATGGTACTGTTAAAAAGAAGAATTGAATTACATATGCAGGTGCTTCAGTCTTCTTTGCACGTTCTGTGAATGTAAAATTGCCTTTTGACAAAAGAGGAATAGAGGAGAGGATACCAACTCAGGTAACCAAGGATTTGGTAAGACGGAACTTAGTAAACATGTGCACCCTGCACAAGCTGAGCTGACTGATGGGGCAGAAACTCCAGGGCATGTGCCATAGGAAGATAAATACAAAGATGCTCTGCAGCTATTACCATAAGCTGAGTTTGAGGGCGTGCAGACCAGAATTACAAAAATATCAGCAGTCTGTTGGTGACAGACAATTGGCGGAACTCAATGCTGCCCGCTACAGACTCCTCAGATCAGCACTTCTTAAAAATTAATAAAATGGTTTATTTTATATATACATTATGTTCCAAAAAAATTTATACAGTTAAAATATCAAATTAGTGATCTGGTAACAATACTGTTCAAAATAATCTCTTTTGTATGAACATTAAAATACACGTTTTTAAAAGCGTTTCCTTTTAGTGCTTCCAAAGCACAGCGTGTGCCAAGGCCACCTGAAGAATCTCCGTCCTCCTCACAGGATGAAAGAGAACTGAAGTCGGGGACCTGGGAAGCCTCAGGTGCACTTTCATAATGTCTGCAGACAAAACAGAAGAGAGTCTGAGGTAGATTGTTTAGTGACCATCAGGTGGTAACAGTCACAGGGCTGTCTTTAGCTTTCATTAACACAATAGCAGTTTCTTTACTCTCAATCTACACTGAATCTCAAGTTTTAAAGGCATGGCTAGTAGTTCTCAGGAACAAGACCCTTGTCTCTGTGGTGGCAACATGCAATATTACCAGTGCAGGTGTTTCTGGGAGGGTTTTTTTTGGGGAACACATGGGATCTCTCTCCACGATGCAGACAGTGTGTGCATTTGACAGTGCCCCATTTAGTGCAACCTGCTGCCTATAGCACGTAAAATGTCTAATGACAGTGTTCAAATGAGTAAATTCTCATCACCTGCAGGAGGGGCAGCAATGGTTATTTTCTTCAGCCTGTCGAGCAAATAGCACCCTCCACAGGAAAAAAGCCACACCTTTCATAGCAAATCCTTAAGGTTATAGCCCAGCTCCTGCCGATAGAGGTTCGTAAAGTTAAAGCTCCACTGCTTCTTCTCAGACTCTGACAGTAAAATCAGTTGACTGCCAAGATGGTGACGGCAACAGCTGCATTCTCTTCCACTCTTCTGAGGCACAGCAAACTCATTCCTGGTCCGTATTCGTCTGGCTGGTAAACTATTATCTACTGTTGACATGATTAACTCTGTTGGGTAGGCTGTTGAACTCTAGTTCCTCTAGTATTCTCTCTAAGTGTTGTATTAAGACACGTTTTTTAAACCTAAGGAAGAGAAAGAAAGTAAATTATTTATTTATTTCCCCCCCCAAAATGTAACAGTTTGACAATTCAGTCTCATTAAGCTATGACAAATACTACCAGCAGAGCCTCTGTTACCAGCACAGAAGAGCTTCCTTTATTTGAGGACTGGAATGGCAGATGTAATTTAATACAACCACCATTTCCAATTCAGACAAATTTTGGGTTTTTCTTCCATAACCACCATCTTCCTATTCTACATTTTCTTCAACTAATGGCCATTTACTCCAGAAAATGTAAGGGCAGACTGACAGCTAGAACAACTCTACTAATTGAAATATGTCAAAATAGGAAAACAAGTAGCAGCACTGGAGATTTTTGTATTTTATTAATTAACCAAAAGTAACAATTTATGACTGAGTCGTTTTTATCCATACAAACCTTGCTGCTTCCTTGATAGCAAATTCAATGAAATACTTCTGAATTTCCATAGGTCCTTGTACCTCCTCAAGAAGAGAGAAGATTTTTTCATAATCTGAAAAGCAAAAAATAAAAAATAAATTCAAATAGTTTTGAAATATATCTTTCAAATGCAGATTCAATAACTCTCAACAGTCAAAGGAAACAAAGCCCAGAGGTTCACACTTCAGCATACATGCTAGACAAAAAAAAAATGTTAGCTTTGTGCACAAGAAAGCAGGTGATATCAATAATCTCAAGTGATACTGATGACCTGGTATCCAAATGTGTCACTGAAGAATTAGGTTCTCCTAAACAAGCAACAGCTATAAACATTGGCCTTGGCAAAATGCAGGCTAGGTCTGACCAGTAGAGAAGATCACCATGGATGTAGTGCCAGCACTAGCAGATGATATGAGCAAAGAGGCATCCCCTCTTTCATGCCTGCCTGAACACTGCAGCAAGGCATGCTACAAGTACTAATCTGCCACAATGATTGTATGTCTCAGTGAAATGCTAAGCTTTGGGAAAGCAACAGAAAGATCAGAAAAAGAGTTAAGAATAGTCCATCTGATTACTGGCTTTTGACAACGTATTAGAAAAATACTCAGTAGTTTACATTGTAGAAATAACTCACGTGGATATAGACTACACTGAGGACATCCACAGTTTAAGAACTGAAAGATTATGCCTATGGTAAGTCCTACAGCATACACATTAGCTGGAGTCACTGTATACATAACAAAAGCTAAGGTGCCAAGTTACTTTTCCTGACAACAATTTAGATTTGGGGGAATTATTAAACCTTACAAGAAAATAGAGAAAAAATGAATTTTAGTCTTCAGTTTTTATGAGTTTACAACAGCATTCAATCATTAATTACACTCTTTCTCAAAATAAAAAAAAACACTATTGCACTGTTAACTGCAACATTCTGTTTCCATCAATCACATTTCAATCACACATATATATATATATATATATATAAGGAGTACTGCAATATAAGGGAAAGTCTACCACAGGCTTTGCTGTCTGTTAGCCTTCCACTACTGAAATATCAAGTCTCATAACATCACTGGTAACACTTACAAAAATAAAACCTGTGACAGTTGCCTCATAAGATACTTCTTACAACAGTTAATCTAACTTACAGGGAAAGCAAGGTCACCTGGCACTCATCTTCACAGACACTGCTGTCAAGTCACCTGCCCTCCCATTTAAGGACCTTCCTCCTTTCCTGTTCCTCTTCTGCACATATGCAAATTATCAGAAACAATCTGAAATCTAAAGTTCTATATATTTTCAAAATACCTTCTGACATAAAAGAAATCCTCTCTATCCCTAGCACTTTTTTATTATATTAACAAAGAACTTACTTCTTCCAGGTTTGCGAACCTCTTTCATCACTTTAATTTTGATATCAGCATTGTTTCCCTCCAACATCATAGGTGTTATTTTAAAGGAATTTGGCACAGATTCTGAAGCTGCCTCCATCGCTCGTTTTTGGTCATCTCCAGCCACACCGTAATTTAGAGGCCCTTGAACAAGTGCATTGGTGCCCGGTTTGTGATCCAAGCCATCTTCACTTAAACAATTGAACTCATCAGGTAGAGAGTCCAAGTCGTTGGGTAACATTTCATCATCTCCCATAGCAGCTGGAACAGAAGGAGCCATTTGTACAGATATGCCATCAATTTGTTTTTCCAGCAGTTGACAATTTTCTGCTTTCTTCTCTCCATTACCATCTTGGACAATATTGTTAGTGGCGTCTACAAAGTAAAAAGATGCAAATTATTACTGAATAATTCAGTATCAAAAGCAAAAAAGGAAGTTACTCTGCATCCCTTCTTGTTTAAAGTACTGCGTAGTGATCAAATAATGCTGTGTAATTCTCTTCAGAAGTTTTATCCAACAATTAAAGCAATCAAATGAAAATATCCCTTAGGATAGTTACCATCTAATCTAACTGTCACAAAGTCATCATTTTCTGAATTCCTACTGCAGTGCTGTGACTTCTAAGTAAACTAAAAATCCCAGAATCACAGAACTGTAGGGGGTGGAAGGGACCTCTGGAGATCACAGAGTCCAACCCCCACAGCTAACGCAGCTACAGCAGGTGGCACAGGTCAGCAACCAGATGGGTTTTGAATATCTCCAGAGAAGGAGACTCCACGACCTCCCAGGGCAGCCTGTTCCAGTGCTCCATCACTCTGACAGTTAAGAAGTTCAAGTATTCCCTCCCCTAGTTCAGCAACTAAGAGTATTCCCTTGACTCTGCCGCAATAGGCATGTAAACATAACTCTATTTGTTTTTACTTTCTTTCCTGACCTCTCCTTTCCCTACTGCAGAATGGACAAACGAGAACTGAAAGCTAAAATGAACTGCTTGCTAACTCCAAAACACCTTGGCGAAAGGTTTCAGAACTTTTAAAAAATATTTCATCAAATTATTGTTCATACAGGACTTCATTAACTGCAAGAGTAGCCTGCTTAGCTGCAACAAAAGAAATCCTATCTTAATCAACATTAAAATTAGCCTATGAATTAGCCTAGAAATCATATAAAGACTTTTTTTTTCCTTAATATGAATTTTGCATAGACTTTCCACTTCAGATTTATATTACAACTCAATCACAGAATCACAGAATTGTAGGGGTTGGAAGGGACCTCCAGAGATCATCGAGTCCAACCCCCTGCCAAAGCAGGTTCCCTACACCAGGCAATATACCTTTATTATATAATAAATAGGCAATATACCTTTATTTGTCGGTACACCTTTGAGGTTCACATGTGCTGGGGATCCAGAAGCACTTGGTGGCCCTTTCCCACCAACGTGATTTGTTACAACTGGTGGTGACTGTGGCCTTCTCAGCAGTGGTGACATGCTACGCCTCCTCTTTAGAGATGCTGGAGTATTTGGCTCTCCAGGACGCTTAATCTTATTCTGAGGCCCAGCAACAAATTCATCTGCTTCATCTATCATCATACCCTGAAAAAAATATATATATGTATATAAAACAAGTAAGAAAACACATACATTGCTTTATCAATTCTCAGACTAATTCCCTCTGTGACAATGCATGTGGCTTTCAAATAACAATACAGCAGATAACGAGATTCATCCTACCTTCTTATCCTGTTTGAATGGATTGCCAAATGTATGAAGCCTTTTTGGTTGATCTGGATCAATCTCTCGAAGGGGTGAAGGCATCATTTTCAAGTATTCCTGGTAATTTCCCATTTGAGCAACAGGAACACTGTGAAGGCAGTCTGCAGCACAACAAGACATCTTAATGGAGTTTACCTTAAAACTAAGGCAACAAAAGCCTCAACACTTCAACTGCGAGCGTCAATATTTAAGTAGAAAAGCAGAAGACTACAATTTCAGAAATAAGGTTTGCAAGAGTTAAGTTTAACTGGCAAAAGAATGAAAAATAAGCAAGTTCAGTCTCTATTGTAACAACTGCAAATTTAGACCACCAGCACTTAACAAAGTGAAATATGTCTCCCTCTTTATATAAAAACAGGTTTACGCAATTTATTGCATGGGAAATCTCTTCCACAACATTTTTTTTTTAAAAACTCAAAGCAAGCACAACATATTTCCTGCCAGAAGGCAAATGTTTCATTCTTTCCCTTTCAGAGTCTAGGAAAAGATAATGATTGACTCAATAAAAGATGCAAAGTCCACTTCCTCCCCACATGCAGGACAGAAAATTCTACTTCAGACAATTAAATAGTTGTGCTCTCTTCCATGCTGTTAATGAGTAACAGTGGCAGCATACCTTCATCCTGCCCCACGATGTGCCTGTGTGTTTTCAGAAGATTGGTTCTCATCCTAGTTAGCTGATCTAGAAGACTGCGACGAGGAATATCATATGCATTCCTGAATGCCTGTGGCTTCAAATCCTAGTTTCATAATCAAAGAAATAACCTCCAGTTAACCCACCAGTACTCAGGCACAGAGGAATTTCTCTATGGACTGTAATAACATCAACTACTAAAAAAAAATTATTCTAAAGCAACTTCAGATCTTCAGAATCGGATACAGCAGACTCAATTTTTTTTCAACAGTGCTTTAGTTTTAGCAAAACTAATAGCATTTATTTCTGGACTGACAACACTAGCTGTCTTCTGCAGAGATTGTCACTTCCAACACAGTAATCTTTGCTTAAAACTGGGATTTTCAAATTATGTCCCAAAAGCACAGGCAAAAAAATTGCATTTACTCTAGTTGCTACTTATGTCTATGATGCATTTTTCAAAATTCAGCAGAAATATTTAATTCCTTCTCCTATTTTCAGTCCGTAAAAATAACTCATTTAAAACAAAGCAACTGCTTAATCATTCAGACCACTGTGCTGTTTACCTTGTTTAAGAGTCCTATGTGGAAGCCAGCAAACTCTTTAACATTCATTTCCGCCAGTCTCAGTGGAGATTCCCCAGTGATACCTTGAAGCAGTTGCTTAAAATCCCTACTGTGTACCAAGGAGAGGCCACTGGAATGATTTTTCACTTTTATTCCAATTTCTTGTGGAACTTTCTTACCCACTGAACCTATTATCCGTTCCGACTCTATTTTTGTCTAAAATGGAATCACATCACGAGTTAAAGAATGAGCAAGCATTGCAATCAGTATAAAACATTAACAGAATAAAACTACAATTTGCTTCCCAACCACTCAACAAATGGGAGAACTACCTACACCCAGGGACATACTGGAGGACACACATTAGATCTGGTTTAGAATAAACTCCTACTGCGCTAGCATAGAGAAAAATAATATTTAGCCAGTTTATCTAAATTTACATGCCAGTAGGTGGTTCTGAATGTCCCTGATTTTGCTGCAAGTCTGTGACTTTCTTTTTGTGCACCCTGAAAATTCACTTTTAAAAGGGAAAACCAAAACACTATCTGGAGGTGGGATGCCTTAGGTTAATACCAAGTTCTGTTTAAAACAGTATTTCAGACCTTATTTTGATACAACCTAATAACTAAGGTTTGTACTAGGCTTGCATCAAGATAAGGGAAAACAGTAGTTGAACCTACAGGTATTTGCTTCATGTTAAGTTTCTGAAAACATGTAACTTCTCCAATTAACAAAGTTTTCTTATTATAGCTACAGATGATTGTATTGTATTAAGCATGGTGATCTCAACCCACTTCCCCCAGATCTCATCCTTTACAGGATTTGTTTCACTGTTTACGGGAAACTCTGAATTTTAAGGACAGATAAAACACACCAGAGATCTGGAATTGCTTGGGGCTACATAGGAGCCTATAATGCATGCAACACATTTAAACTGTTTCACGTCCTAACAATGCCTGTGAAAACCACAGTAGCCATTTCAAACCATTCCAACTCCACATTGCAGACTAATAATAGAATCTGTGTGTCATTACATTAGCAAAATAACACATTTTATGCCTAATAGATGCTCAGTCATTCAGAGGCTTTCGGAACGTATTTTGTGCATTCTTTAAGGCGGAGGATCTTTACTTTGTGATTTCTAAGGGCTGCACACTGCTTTGCAACTCTCTTCTACATATTAAATCACTGTTGCAAGAACCATTCCTGCTAAGGAGGCATGGCTTTCAGACAGTTACATCCAAAAGGGCATTACTGACAAATAGAGAAAGATTAGAGAAAGACTATTTTTCATCAGGTGACACAACACACATACTGGATTTGACCTGAAGGAAACAGGAAGCTGAGATATACAGTGTAAATTATGATCTTACTCGCCATGGATGGGAATGTACACTGCTGGGAATGTACACACTGCTAAGGCATCCATGGAACAAATGTGAAACTGAGAGCAAGCCTCTGACTTCAGCTCTGATGAATACTGCAAGAGCAGTCATAAATCCAATTAGTGATAATCTTTGGAATGCAAAGGTCTAGCAGACACTGAAAATGCAGCTGAGGAGGTCTCCTCACTCCCCTCCACCACTTACAGAAGGCACAGTCACTGGCTACAGAGTCACTCTGAGTTCATCTGTACTTGTGGTGGAAACGCTCACCCAATCCTCAATTACAAGGTATGCTGAACACCCATATGAACTCCCACAGGGATTAACTGTGTTATAATAAGATTACCACAAACTAAATAATCAACGCACTTCTAATTGCAAAGGTTTTATCAATACTACCTGTTGGCTGAGTTTTTTAAGGTAAGAGATAACACTGTAACTAAGTCCACAATCTAAATTATCTGATATCAGATTTGGAGCTCCCATCATCCTTAGGGCTTTCTTTAATGGCTATAAGGAAAACAAAATACACAATAGTAAGAGAGTAAGTCTTTAAAAAAAAATTGTATAAGATCAATTACAGGAAGCTAAGGCACATGGATTAGTGCTCTAGCTTTTCCACTTTTGGCAACTAAAATTCAAGTCTATTCAGATAACAGGTGACATGAGTTTGGTAGTCTAACTAGCTTGCAATGGACATTATGCCACATTACCAAGACACCACACGGCATGGTGTAATTTCCACAGAGGCTCAGTACCAGAATAGCCGGGATGATGCAAGTCCATATTGAGGTGCATTGTCCAAGCTACGTATAAAAGGTGACATGGTTCCTCCCACCACCCTTTATCTGGCCCAGCCAGTATCTTAGTATCAGCTTTTGAAGATCTAGCATTTACATTAATGAACAAACAAATCTGCACTTTCCTTACCAAGTTAGAAAAATAATGCCAAATTTGGTTACAATCTGAAGAATGTTAGATCAAAACTCATTTGGTATACAGTGATCTGAAAATGCATCCAATTATATTGATATTGTTACTAATACTCAAAATTACAAGAAATTTATTTGCTTTAAAAACATTTGACCTGATCTACATACCTCTGCAAAACAAAATGTTTAACAGCTAAAATTTCACTGCAATTATGTCAACAAAATTTACTAGGAAGAGGTATGGTGCACAGGATTCTGGTCACATAAGCCATTATTATACCCAGGAGCACAAAATGAGAAAGGGAACATACCAGTATGTAGTAAGGAGGCATTGTTTTTAAGTAGTTGTCAAAAGCCTGTCTCCACTTCAGATTTGGCTTAAGTTTGTGAACTTTAAACAAGTCATCTGCAAGAAGGAAAACAACAAAAGAAGGTTTTGTTTATATAGTCCCAGACCACAAGCATTATCACAGATTCAACTGCCAAGTTCTCCCCCACCCAGCTTTTCTTCTCCCTCCTCCCATCTCCCAATGGGCCTTCCCCACAGAAACTGTTCTTAACCTTAGGTATGAAGGATTTTGGAACCTTCAGTCCTAGCTTTGGTAGACAGTCCAGAACGATTTTTCATTACAGACAAACTTACAAGGTGTGCCAGACTTCAGATATTGTGCACAACTACTGGTAACACGGAAGGTGCAACAGATTCACCTGTTGAGTTTCACCTCCCTTATCTCTCTCTCGCATCATCAGGGACTCCCTGTTTCTGATTAAACCAAACCCCTGTAAGAGAAGGGGGAGTGGAGCACCTTCAGCACCACTGCCAGCTCATGCTAGGTCAGCAAACTGCCACAGATGTAGAGGAGAGAGCCTAATGAGCTACAAAAACTGCTGCCCTTTTAAGCCAGGGGCAACTAGATGGATTATTTCCTTTGGACACCATGTTACAAATACCTTGCTTGCACTAGAGATGTGCATGCTGCATTTAAAGATCACTGATCTAAGGCATGTAGCCACTTGCTGCACATGCCATAAATTGTAACAGCGATCTCTAAACAGAGGTGAACACAGCATCCTGCAATTAATCATGTGAAATTGTGAATTACCAGCTGAGATCAAGTTTCTCTTTAGTAGGGTTGTAACATTGGCAAAGTGAGCCTAGTGGAAGTAAAGACAAGACTAGAGAAAGGGATGTCCAAAATCAACTGGAGGGAGGTGCAGGTGACAGAGTTGCACAGAGAAGGGTGTGAAAAGGACAGATGCAGCAAGGAAATTGTTTTCTCCAGATGGAGCTTTCAGGAAAACGTATTTGGAGAAGAAAATTTGACTTGTATAGTATTCTGCACAAATGGAACAGATGTTAAGATACAATTTTCCAACTTCTCATAGTCAAACCATACTTAATTACAAGGATTTTCTAATCTAAATGAATTTTGTACCGTGTATCAGAAATACTCTACAGATGTTCTAGCTGTTCTCTTTCCAGGCCTGAAGAAAGGGGGTGGAGTTTGATAGGCTAAATTAGAACTCTGTATTAAATCCCAATGTACCACATGCTTAGCAGAATTATCCTAAGGAACCTGTGATAGTATCACAACATATGGCAAATACAAAACAATATCCATTCGTGTCTTATAAACCCATTAGCTCTTTATGGCAGAAGTTAACTATACCTCTCTCCCAAAACTGGAAATGAAAAACATTAGAAATCCTGTAAAGGGTTCAGTGTTATAGCACATTCTAATATTTTAAAGCCTATGAGTTGGTTATAACAGCTTTAACCTTAAACTCCTTATCAGTGCTTTACTACTATCCCATGTCTTCCTCAGTGCAGGTATTTCCAGCAAATAATCCCTGAAGTTTGACAGCACAGCCACTCTATAACAGTAGAGATGTTCATAATATGCTCTGGTTCAACTACATACAATCTTTGCTGTCTGAGTAAGTTCTCAAATCTAAGCAGAGCTTCAGCAAAGACTTGTCTTATCTGCAGTGAGAGCCTCCCCCACAGCATGAGCCTCTTCTAAAAGGAAGAAAGTCACAGCAGAAAACTTGGCCACAAGTTTCAAGGAGATCACCAGTATCTTACCTGCCTCTATTGCAAGAGTTTGAGACATGCACTGTCAGCAGATTACAACACAGGCTCTCAAAAAGTACTATTTCCACTGTGCACTGGGCTGCACCCAATCATTCATATAAATAAGGAAACAACAACTCAGCTAACTGTCTTTCACAGATCAAACCCAGATCCTCTGGATAATATTTTATAATATTATAATATTGCTATAATAATATTAAATATTATTGTAAAATTTTAATAATATTTTCATAAAGCAGTTTTAATCCAACCTACTGATTTTCAGATACTCCTTCATATAGTCCAGAGTTCAATATAAAATTCTTATAACTTATCCTAAGCTCAGAGAAAGCCAAAAGCAGTGGATCTTTGGGAAGATGGCATTTAGTAACCACTAGGAAAGAACCACAAGCTGTAACAATTCCAATAGGTACAACTACACAGCTATCAGTTAACGTAAGTTGTGCTCCAAAAGCCCTTTATCCACTCTCCACCAATACAAAGAACCACCCAATCAAGACAACCAAGATACCAATACACATCTTTTATATCCTGTGCCACGGAAGGGTGCTGGATGCACTTTCAAACTCAGTGAATAGATTAAAAACAATGAGAGTTAAAGATAGAGAAAATGGTCAACGAGCATTCAATTTCAGTAGTTCAGCTGGAACCTAATTACCAGAGCAGTTCATTTGACAACACTGCAGTCCTGACAGCTTACACCACATAACCCAAAGTAAAAACATTAAAAAAAACATCACCACCCACATTAGATTCCACCTGGACAAGTACAGCACCACTCCCTGCTGACTCCCTGAGCTTTCTGATGCTTCTGCAGCCCTCCATGGGCAGACATGAGCTCCCACTAACACAAGTGAGATCAGCCACAACACAACTTGGGCAACACAGACAGCACCTCACCTCTGCTTAGATCCACGTCTATTCCCTCACTTTCACTTTATGAATCTGGCAATCAAAACCAATCAATCTTTCAACAGGAAATTCCTGTAACCTGCTAGCCAAACACACTCAGCACTGAAGTGCCTCAGCATCTTTCTGTGAAACGTTCTGTCTTCTAAAGTGTCCCTCAGGCTGAACATACTAAAAACCCAATCTTGCAGAAACAGATATAACCAAACCTACAGAATGTGATACTATCTAGATCCTTCCATCATGGACAACTATAAACATAAATTCCACCATGCCTTAGAGACCAAGGATAAACAACATCCTGGAACAAGATCTGAAGGTAACTTAGCAAGCAGGGAAATTCTTCTGGCATCACTGATGACTTTTCAGTGAGTGGACCAACAGCAGTAATTCAGCAGCCACCAGCGTACGGAGAACACTAAATTCATCTTGAAACATCCTGCTTTCCACACTGCGGGACAGCTGCTAGGCTACAAGGATCATTATCATCAAATTCACCTTATCAACAAGCACAGATTTCTCTTTGTTTTCATTAAGATCAATTAGGAAAAAGCACTGCTAAGTTGTTTTCCAGAACCGAATGCAACAATCTCGTGCAAGATAGTAAGAATCAAACCTGTGTTAACTTTCTTAGATTTCCACTGTTATTTTGTATCATTACATATACCCACAAAAGCAGAGTTAAAGTATCCTATATCTGTAACTAAGATGCTTAGTAACAAACTTTCTGCCATTATCCTTGGCCAAAACCCCAGCAGTCACAATTGGTATGGCAGTTATTCACACAGCACCTTTTCATATCATCTCTCTCGTAGAAAGGAAGTTCATTGTGAGAGTGAAAAACATTGGTCCTTTGGGCAGGGAAGAACTGTAGGCTGTTTCACTGCTCTATTCTTTCTTACAGCTCTAAACAGCATCAGGGAATTCCCTCTTCCCAACACCCATAACACTGCATCTGATCTTCCAGAAAAAATAAAAAATGAGCTGCTACCAGAGCAACTGAAAAACCTGGATACACCATACCCTAAATGAGGGAAAAGAATGGAGGTTGAAGCTTACTCCAGGTTAAGGAAGAGGCTACGTGTCTAGGAGGTGAACAGCATCAAACATGCACTGGAAGCAGGTAGCTCTCCTCCTCTGCTGGAGAGAAAAAAAGGGAGAGGGGGTATGAAAATCCTCTCCTCCCAAATTTAATATTAAAGAGTTTGCAACATTCTCTACTCTCCAATCTCCATTACTTTATAACGTCTCAAGCTAAGGCAGAACACTAACCGCTTTTTAAGTATTTTTTCTTATTCTCAAGTAGCTGCATCAGCAGTCCAATGTAAGTGCATTACCTACCTAACAATGGAAGCAAAACAGGATAGTTGTAAGGCATCACAAAGAGGTTTACACAGGTTAAAGTAGTGCTTGCTTTTAAATACCCAAACGGATGGCCGAGCTCACTGTATTTTCCACTGCCGCTCACAAATACCTGAAGAAAAAGAAAAGAAATCACTGTATTACAGGACCACAAAGAATACAAGCCATACAGCATTTAAAGAAGTCTGAATTCAACTGCAATAAGTTCTGTTCTTATCAAGAACAGCCAAGTTTAAGGTGGCACACATCAGGACAAGCATGCACTTACATTCTCCAGCTACAAAATGAGACATGCAACATTTAGTGTACACCAGCCAGCATGGAAGTGCTCTTCAAGGTATAAAATTTAAAAAATTTAAACAGGAAGGTTATTTAAAATAGGTTCAGGGATCATTATTTAAGACACATTAAAAAACAACACACTTGAAATGACTCCGACTCATAAAAATGCATGACTGAAATTTACAACACTGATAAAAAGAAACCTAAAACTAATGTAGCAAGCCCACACAAACACAAATATCCAATATTCGACTTTCAATTATGTCATATTTCCATTTTCTTAACATTGACTTCTTTAAAGTATACATGAATATTAACCTTGAAAAAGTAATACTTGCAAAAATATTTTTTAGAGGATAAAGATGGTACAGATTGGGACACTCAAAATAATCCACAAAGCAAGAATAATTTGCCTAAGAAAAATTTAATCTTGCAGTCCCAAAGGAAATTTTTTTCTCAATTTCTTTTCCAGGAACTTTAGTGGGAGTGGAGGTGGCCTAAGGGATGGGGCTCCTTCCACAGTTTCTTCAACAAGCCCATTTCCCAAGTACAGACGGGTCTGCTGATCAGGCAGAAGAAAAAGCAGGTTTTGAAAAATAGCAGAAAGGTTTTGGTAAAAAGACTGTGTGGATGACTTTGGCAAGTAAAACACCCATGAGTGCTTTAACCCCACATTTGAAATAAGTTTGTTAAAATTAACTTCAAATTTCTTTAACTAAAAGCGACTTCCAAAATGTTATACTTTAAGTGAAGCTGTAATATGTTTTAGGGAAACAAAAGCAGAACAAGGACACTTCCAGTCCCACCCTTCCAGCTAAGATAACACACTCATCAAGCTCCTCTTGGATCTATTAAGATAGCCCTTATGAGAACACAGACACAGTTCAGAGGAGAATTACAAGACTTACTGTCTAGAGAATGCAGGAACAAGTCACTTATCCAAATCACGAATGATTTCAGCAACAGAACTTTGCCCTTTTCAAGGCCAATCTAGTTAAAATCAACAGCTTCCATCCAACTCCCACCAGTAGTTTCAATTACTTAGTGGAAACCATTACCTAATCAACATCTGAAACTACAACGGAAACTAGCACTAGGTTTTCCCAAAAGCAAATGAAAGCCTACAGAGAATTTCAATATAGCCAAAAATGGAGCTTCAGGGACACATTTCTCAGCAAAATGAAAGGGACCTAGAAACAGAATTAAATGAGATTACAAAACCTGCAGAGGGAACAGTCAGTCTAGCTTTTCATAATTCATTAGAAAGAAGGTAATGGAAACCTTGACATGCTTCTTCCAATCAAGTGCAGTCTGACACCAGGCCCCAAAACCTCCAGGCCTACAAAAACTAAGGCACAGTCACTTTAGGGTACTCATTATGTTTCTAGAATCAAATAAAGGGCAAATACCTGCCAGCAGGTATGGGGAGACTTTCGTTCCAAGATGTATTGCGTTAGGGGTGAAGGTTCAAGCTCATACTTGTCAAAAGGAAGCTTGTCTATTACCATTGGCTCACAATCAACACAGGAGAACCTCACAACAGGGTGAGCTGTGCGTGGAGGCTAAAAGGAAGGGGAGAAATATAACATATCTGTTATCTGGTATTTACAGTTAGAAGAAAATTAACTCTTTGGGAAAGAAAAGATTCATAAGTGTACACTTCACTATCCTTTAACCTTGAACACTCCATCTCCAGTTTCCTTGAAAAAGGAGACATGCTCCTACAACAGAATATTAAGTATTTCTCTAGTTTAAACACGCAGGCATTGCTCCCCAACAAGAGAAAAATATGGTTAACATTCAACTATTTATCTTGATACTTAAAAGTCTCCATGCTGTTCAACCCCTATCACAGTTATGTTTACAGAAAACTTCCAATTCTGCTTTCCAGCTTGCTATTCTCACGGAATTCCAGGTTATAAACCACTCACTTTGCAAACAATATTCTCAACATACTCCCTGCTGAGTTTGATTTTTTTTTTTTTCCTCTTGAGTAATGGGTGGTGGGGAGGAAACAGCACTGAGACCACTTGCAAAGTGTAGAAACAGACCATGCCTAACAAGAGAGGCTAGTAAGGCATGCCAAATGCATCATCATTCTAGTGAGGAAGGGTAAAGCTAATGCTGTTTTTTATCTGATTTTTTGAATGGGTAGGCTTTTCTATTTCAGATTTAATTCTTTCTGGTAGGGAAAGAAGAGGCCGTACATGAAGTACTGCTAAGCAGGAAAAAAAAAAGGTCAATCTATCCTCATCAACAACAAATACTCCCTGTTCCACCCAAAATGCATTTTATAAAGCTTCCAACTAAAAATTGTGGTGTATAAGGTAATTTGCAGATCAGTTCTATAATCTTTTCAAAGCTTTACCAAAGTATTCAACTATATATAGAAGTAAAACTTTCAGATAGAAAGTAATAGCATAGATTATCTCCATGATATTGTTCTGTGTTAAAAATAATTTTAACTACCCTTATAAAGTGAAGTCAGATCATACCAGTAAACAGAGAATGTAAAAAAAAAAAGATTGTATTCATTTTCAATCTGTTTAATTAGGTGCAGAATCCTTGTTTTCAGTTCTTATTGACTTACCAGTGTTGGTGAATTCTGATCAGGCCAAAAAGATTCTGGGATTGGCCAATGCCCAACAGGAACACCAGTTTTGGGGTTAGGCCGTACATAAATGAGTTTATGACAACTATGCCACGGTTGAGAAGCAAATGAATTGATGGGCCTGGATGAATCAACAAGTCCATCTAAAATTTAAACAAAGCAAAATAACAACAAAAAAAGAAAATAAAAAGCTACATGGCATGCATTTGTCTCCCAGCAAAATTTCTGTATTAGTAACCAATAAGGTGCTTCATCACAACTCTTTCAAAGACACAGATCTTTACATCAGTGGTTGAAAAAAGCTACATTAAGTGTAAAACAGCATAATCTGAGAAAAAATTGGTAACATTTGTCCATCTACCCTTCCACACCAGTGGCATAACAATTAGGTAATTAGTGCAGCAGGGCACTTTCATATTATAAAAAATGCTATTTGTCTAAGATCAGTACTTGGACATACATCTGATAAGCAATAGCAAGTCCTTCATTTTAGTTCTGCTGCACCTGTAAAGACAGACAGTTTGCATTTACAGTCTCTCTCCATGGGATGCAAAGCTCACTGACTGATGTTGCCACTCATGGAAACTGAAAGTGGAGAAAAGTTTCATGGAAACGTCAAATGCATCTGGCAGGAGCAGCTTTTGTCACATTCTTAATTAGGAAGCAGTCACAGAACACTTTATCTCCACCACTTCCTGGAAAAAGCAGTGTTATCTGCCAGTCTGCTGTAGCATACTAGCACAGAGTTCCCTCCACTCTGACTGCAAAGAGCTCTGTAGCAGCACAGCATCTCAGAACAGTTTTCCAGGCTGTTCTTCAGTTCACATGGCACAAAAGAGATCACCTTCTTAAAGAATCTTAGAATTATTTTAGTTTACTAAACTGACCTGCTTTAGACAGCTGGCCAATAATACCGTGCCTTTCAGTTAGCTTCAGTTTTTGCTCCTCTGCACTATACACAGTGACCCTATAGCTTTGGTAAACTCCAAATTTCTCTCTAGTTGAGGACTTCCACAATTGATATAAAGGCAGAAGTTCTCAGCATCTTCATGCGTAGGTATTCACAGTACATCACCACTTAAAATGTGACAAAAGGAAAAAGAAACAATTTCACCAGCTGTTTTGCCACAGGAGAGCATTCGGGCCAGCAGAGACCCAAGAATCTGCTGAGGTGCTGTCCTGCACGGCCCTACAGGAAAAGCCTTGAGCATACTTCCAATCAAATTATATTTATTAAGCAAAAGGAGGAAAAAAAAAATGTATAAAGCAAGAAAAAAGTGATTAAAAACAAGTAATGAAAACAAAGTTAAAAACAGGCTATGCTGGGATGCTGAGGGGATCCTAAAAGCTATTATGCTTCTGACATTCCAGTAACACCCTTATTTTCTAAGTACAAACTGGTCACAGCTCTCTCCTTTCCAGCCATGAATTCTGCAAAGCTGAAAGCCTGTTCCATGTTAAGAATGCATTTTCCTATTTGGTTGTGCACTTCACTTGCAGCTGGCAGATCAATTCCTTGTTCTTAGCACAGACCTTTTCACTTGCAGCAAGGAACATTCAAGAGTTTGTGATCAGTTAACAGAATGACTCAAATGCTCCTGAATGTATTTCATTTATACACAAATTTTGACAGCACTAATTCCAACTTTAGCACTTTCATTAAACACTCGCTTCCCTCTGTTGCTTCCTTCAGCCTCCAAAAAAAGAAGTGAAGAAAGTGACAGAAGAGCTGGCAAGCAGGAAGGTTATCCATTCAAATCCATACAAACATACAGCACTTTTTCAACTCACCAAGGACCAAACCATTACTGGGAACAATATAGCAAACACAAGGCTAAACAAACACAACTCAAAAGTTATAAGAAGTACATCCGTTGTGAGCTGGATTATTTAAAGAGAAACCAGAGCTCGCTCACTGAAACTTTATTGTTTAATCAGGTTTTTTAGATTATATTAGGCCTCTGATAAATTGAAAAGTTAGTAGGAAGCAAACTGAAGACACTTCAGGACATTTGCATGCACACAGAACACTTTTAAAAACATTAAGAGAAAAAACAGTTACTGTACCTTCTCCAATAGGAGCTGGATCTGGTCCTGACTTTTCAAAGTTAATAACAACTCCACTTTGGACTTTTTGAACTAGAGATTCCAAACACTGGTTCAACATTCTTTGTGTCCGAACACAGTAAGAACGACCTACACAAGAAAACATTAAGATTACTCAAAGCTTTCCTATTCTCCCTGTGTAAATTAAAGAAGATATTTTGTTATATGAAATCACACTGCCAAGGCTTTCAGCTTTATCAAAAATAACAGCAGCAAGCTTAGTAGAAATTGATGCAAAATGCTTTACAAGCACAGTAAAACAAAAGAAAAAAAACATCTCAGATTTTTCTTCTTCGTAAGAAAAGCCATGAAGGCTAAATCAGGCTGGACTAAGACCAAGTTTATAAAGGCCCTCAACAAATTCTGATTTCACAAAGTCTGCATAATCCATCTCCCTTTGTCTATCCAAATCTAACCAACACCAACACTAACCTGAACCTCCCCTCCCATGCAAGAGGGAATTTTTTCAAGAACCAATTTAACAAAAATTCTGAGGAAGATCTTGAAGAACAAAGTCCAGAATTAATTATTTTAAGATTCAATATTAGCTTATCAGCTATTCTGCAGAATTAATATCCATTAAGTAATACCTCTTCCTCTCAACTCAACATTTATGCTTGTAAATAACAACCTCGTGAGTGAGCAAAGCCAACCCCTGGAAGGACAATTTAAGAAATTTTCAATCCTTCCTACACTGGTGCACTGAGAAAACACTCCCACATCCAGTACATCTGAAACTGGAATGTGACTTTAAAGAAAGTTCTCCCATGCTACAGGAAACTAAGCTCAAAAACATCACAAAGACTCAGGCAGAGTAATTCTGAGTGAGAGAAAAGCTGAAGCAAAAATGAATCAAATACATGTTTTAAGGCAAATGCCAAATGTAAATCAAAGCAAAGTAATATCCAGGTACCTCCTGTAACTTCGCACATCTGTGTGATAGCAGATTCATCAGTAGGCACACTCCCAAGCTGCTCTGGTTCAACAGATGCAGCTCCTGGCAAACGCAGCACTAGAGCAAACAGTCTTTGATCCCAACGAAATGGTTCTTTGGTTAGTTCACTTCCAGGCAAAGGAGAATTCAAAGGAAGATGAAGCTGGTAAAGAAAGATTTAAGAAAGTCTTCAATATTTGACAAGGCATCTGAAAACATAATACCTATTTCTCTGTAAAGGACCCCATTTCTCTTCTATCCTCCAGTTTATCTGAAGCTACAGTCTGGAAATCCACATGGGCTATGAAATTAAGGGCTGGGCAATGACAGCATATCCAGCTTCCTTGCCACGTGGAACAGGCTGATGAAACAGAAGTACTTTTTGCAGGAAAAAAAGCCCAACAAATATTCACCTTAACATAACACCAACTTGTAAGAACATAACTCGAAAGAATTTAATGTCAGTTTACCTCCTCCTGAACTCCAGCCGTATTAGTCAGTTTGTTTCCATCTGTGATGGTAATCAAAATAGATGGCTCAAGAAAAAATGGATTCCTTCCCTAGAAACAAAAGCACAGGACATTCAGTTGTAGACTAATATTTTTGTCATCGTCAAATAAGCAATAAGACACACAATTTATCAAACCAGAAGCTCTCTTTCAGCAGGCACGGAGCCATGCAGAGCTACTTACGAAGTGCGTGTGCACAGACACTCACTAAACACATTCTTAGAATTACTCATCTTTTTCTTCCAGTAATGACTTCAAATTTTTCTATTACACAAAAGCATGATGTAAATTTATAAGAACTCAGTGAAGCCATCACTGCATGATGACAGTGGGGCAAAAACTGAATATTTCTAACTGAATCTTCCAAATGTGAGAAAGGAGAAAGACAGAATTAACTACAGATAAAATAAAAACTGAAAATAAAATTTGCTGCCATCCAGTGCACATGTTCTAATGCAGCAACTGTCCACTACAGATTGAGTTACTTATACCACTACTCTGAAGTTCAACAAGAAAAAGAGATGGTATCATCATAGTATCTCATGGTATGATTAGGACATGCAATAAGAAAGAAAATCAAATCTGTCAAGTTTTAACATACAATTATCCAATAGAAATTGAAAAATAGGGGAAAAAAAAACCAAAAAGATAAACCATCCAAATCCCTCCCTTAGTATAATTTAGAAACACACAGAGAAAGGGGAAGACTAGAGACAGATTTATTACCTGTCCATAGTTGTCTATTCCAGACACTAATCTATTGAGATTTAACAAGTCAAACGATGATCTGAGTGCCTGACCAAGGGTTGTCAGTCCTGACGCCTGCAGATTTTTCAGTTCATTCATAAACGTTGCATGATTTTCTTTCCATCCAGCCTGTTAGATAAAACAAAGAAAACTTTTTTTTAGGTTTTGGTTTTGCAACAAGCCTGAATCAACTGCGAGTTGTCATTAATCCTCCTAACAAAAAAAAGAAGAAAAAAAAAAAGATTGTTTTCCTCATTAATCGATATGATGCATCATTTACATGCTACATTCACCTCATCCACGGCTGCAGACCTTGATGTAAAACATATGGGAACTATACAATGAGGTACTGACAGCTTCTTTTCATTCTTCCTCCAAGAAATCGAGAGTACAAGACAAGGCTAGCACAAGGACTGCTGCTGCCCCATTGCTGCTGCTCACACCTCCAAGGTTATCTCCTCCCCGGTGCACCAGGCTCAGCAGGAACCACTGCCCTCTACTCCATGTTGTGCAAGAGCCTAAAAGGACAGGATTTTCCTGTATTTTTTAAATAGTTACATTCCACTGCTAATTTCTAGAACATGCTATGGGTTGGGTAGACAGCAAAAAGACAACAAGCTTGGAGTCATAAACCAATTTAAGAACAGAGTAAAAAGGGAGGAAATGAGAAGTGTCTCAGCTGATTTCTCAGGCCTGTGCTAGATGATCTTCTTCCCTTCAGAACAAGAAAGTACCATAAGCAAAATTAATAGGTTAACAAAAATGTACAACTAACAAACTGCAGAAACTAAAGCATCAGGAAAATTCACAGAGATGCCAAGATCTGGGTCTGCTCACCTGATGCTTTCCCTGCCCAAAGGCCTCTAATGGCAAGGATGGATGCTTTGAGCAGCTCAGCTCAAACACAGGATTCCAAACCTCCAGAGCTGTTCAGTCTGAGGCATCCTCAGAGCCACCTCCTAAAAACGCTGCAGCACATCATCACTGCACGCTGCATCTACATGCATCACACCAGAAATGTTATGTGAGACATCAGAACATATGTAACACCTTAACCAGCCATTTCTGTGCTTCAAATCATTTGCTTTGTTGTTCAGAATGAGCTCTCTACCAACAGGGAGTGTTTCTCCACCCAAAACCTGGGTGGAAACTCCTGCAAGTGAGCAATTACAAAGAACTGCGTGTCAATTCAGTGAATCCCTCAACGATCCTGTCTGGTAACAGCAGCCATACAATGAGTTGTGCCTCTTGGAAAAAGCCAGCTTCAAGGGCAGCAAATCCAAGATTTCCTAATTTCACACCTAGTTTTAAATAAAGATTAGTTAACATGCTACATTCTCCAGCTTAACCTCAAAATAAGGATACGCTTTGTTTTGGTTTTGCTGTGATTTGTTTGTTTTGATTAGAAAGACCAAATGTAATGACAAGAAGGTCATTAATCATTCTGTTAAATGGATTTGCAAGAAGTAGTCTGCTCAATGTATATAATTGAACACATACTTTGAGGACAGAAGCTCCAGGCCAAGAAGCTGTATTTTCTCCTCTCCATTTATGCAGTGGAATCATTCTCACGGCAAAATAAAGAGTCGAGTTTATAACATGGAGCATACGCATTATGAGTTCAACAAAGCACTTTAAAGTGATTAAATAATAATCCTTCCTAAACTCAGAATACGCCCAGTAATGCCACTTTGGGGAAAAAAAAAAGAAAAAAAAGAAAAAGAAAAAGAAAAGCACTTTGTTATGGAGCACTATTGCTGAAATAGTAAGGAGCAATTAAAAAGAAAAAGAAAAACCAACCATCATACATCCAAATGTTAAGAGGACCAAACACAAACACACCCTACAAGTCCTCTGCAGGTCAGTAAGCTTTAAGTCAGAACTAAACATCGCTTATTTTAGTTGTTCACAAAGCTGTTCTAAACAAATTCCCATTCCCTTCAATATTCCATCCCTACTTAATAAATGTTGGGCATAAAATTAATAGCAATCTGAGCAGTCACCACCTTGGCACTACGCTTCTATGCTATCCTTTGGTGGTTTACAAGAAGTAATTTTAGCCTCCCTGTGCATACCAAACTACTTTTCAAAGACAGCTGGGTGAAAAAAAAAACAAGGAAACAGCAGCAGTACTGTAAGCAAAAATCTGCTTCCTTGTGCCAACAAGAGGCGTCGAGGCAGGAGACCAAATGACTGCATTTTCAAGTGCAACTTCTGGACACCATCCTATGCAGCCCCGAGGTCCGGCGTGCTGTCACTGTTAGCTGCACTCTGCCACCCTCTGTAAGCAAATCACGCTGGGAAAAAAGCAGCATACCTAACAAGTAACTAGCTCTGTGGTGGCTTAGTTTGGGGACAAATCTATGCCCTGCTCTGTTCCACCATACAGCCAAGGGAGCATCTCAGCAGCTTCAAAAAGCAGGGGAGGTCAAAAAGCTCCTCTTGTCAGCCCTACACTGTCCACAGTTCAGGCAAATATCAAGGCCAAAAACCAAGCAAGCATAAGCTTTTATTTACCTCAGCCAAAACCAAGACGAGCTGAACAGTAAAAGCAATAGAACTGAGCAGCAAAAGGAAATCTGATTCAGGATCAGTAATTTAAAGAGACCCTCAAGACAAAGGAGAAACAAGAGAAAAATATTTCAATTGCAAGAGGCTGGAAATGACATCTTATAAATGCTTTAGCAAATAGCAAGCAGAACAAAAAAGCCACTACATTTATCACACAGGAAAGCAGTATCAAAACACAAGTCACTCACGACAAAGTTCTGAACGTGCCACACAAACGTACTGCAACCCAGCTCTGCTGCCTTAACCCCATTTTAGATGCTGCAACATCTTTAATGCAAGTGCTTACATTTCACACACAGCAGGGGGGTGGCAGTGACACCACTTGGAACAAATAAGGCAAGAAAGAAACTAAGGCCTATTCTGTATGGAATTGCAAAGTATCACAAGAAGAAAGCAGAAAGCAGATGTATATTTCACCTCCCAAGGCTTAAGTTCTGTTTACTGATAACTCTGTGTGCTCACCACTCAAATCTGTCCACGTATGCGTAAGAATCAAGTAGGTATTTCTGTCCTAGGGAAAAGAAACTAACTCTTTTTGACTCCCTGTGATGTCAGAGGCTGCTTCCCAGCTGTCACCTCTTCAAACACGGCCCCACATGGCTCCTCTGCAGAAAGGAATGCCCTCCTAGGTAATCCTGACTACCCCACCCCAGCTTCAGCAGTTCAGGGACAGGAATTCTAGTGAAAACAGTCTTTGTTTTCGAAGCATTCATACTGAGAACTGAACACCCCAGTTTCACTATGACAGATCTTACTGATGGGGGAAGGAGGGGGAATACCATCCATCCGTCCCCTTTCTGCAGAGCTACAGAACGCCCACACTGCTCCCCTGGTTTTTATCTGATGTTCAGACATCTACCTGCACAGCAGACGAGAGGCACCAATTATGCTATGAAACACTCTGTACCATTTGAACGCTTAACATTTCTAAAATAAACCAACACCACACAACGGACATCACCTACCAACTTCATTCGCACCAGGTGTTTGCCCTGCACCAATGGGGCAGGAGAAGGGCTGGCTCCAACACACACAGACATAAAACTCTTCTCCACATACTTGGGACTTCCATCCTTGAGGCAACAGAGCTCACAGGTTCTGCCTGTTCCTTATTTGCAGGTTAACTCTTCTCGGGTTCCCAGTACCCGCATGCCTTTATGCAACACAGCGTCCTGTCGCTGCAAGCATTACAAGCATCACGCAGCCCTCAGTGAAGAAACCCATAAAACCAATATTCGTTTTTGTTCTTGGCGCAGAACAGCATCACAACAACCATCTCGTAGATACGAGATCAGAATTTCTCCACTACCAAGTGATGGCAGCACACAGGACTGCAGCCAGCTGGGCAGGGGGTGGCACTGAGCGCAAGGAACCAGCATGGGTCCGAGCTGCCCAGGTCTTGGAGCACTGATGTCGATACATCAGCAGACTGTGCTGGGCTGCTGTGGGAAGAGAATCCAGGGTTGATGGGACCAAGCCTGCTGTGTGCATCTGCTACTGCTGTGTTATACTACACAATAAATAACTTGCTTTACTAGTTCCGTTCCCCATTCTTCCAGTCTCCCCTTGCCTTTGGTGAGGGTCTGAAACACACCAACAGCTGCTACCCAAGTCTTCTGGAGCAAGCTAGGACTGCAGGACAACAACGGACAAAAAGACAAGTACACAGCGGTTAGCGAGCCACGGGAGCTCAGCTTTAGGTTTTCATAGGAAGCAGAAAATGGAACAGAGTTTCAGGGTGAAGATGAGGCATGAGCCTACTACAGACATAAAATGCTATGCACTGCTGCTGGACCATTTCAGAAAGATCATTAGAAATAAATCTGAAAAACACTGGGAGGAGCAGAACAACTGAAACTGAAAAATGGGTGTTCTAAACAGAACTTCACATTGACTCCTAGTGCCCACTGCTCTTCCAGACCATCAAACTTGCTTTCAGCACCAGCCAGCCCCAGCTCTGTCCTCCTGGCCTTTTCCTGCTGCACTGCTGGAAAAATCACAAGGAAAAAAGACAATAGCTAAGAGGTTACAGAGCGTGTGCTATCATCACAAGGGATTCTTCATGACACACTGCTGGGACTAGAAGAATTGCTCGCAAACCTCTAGCTTTACAGCACAGAGCTGAGATGACACAGCACGATCCACATTCATGCTGAACATTCTCACATTCTTCCCAACCCTTCCAAAAGCACGTCGCCAAACCAGTGCGGCTCACCAAAACGTTACATGTCTTGCAAGCTTGTTCTGAATCTCAACAAACAAAGCAATCAATCCAGAGCTCACCTCATCAATGCATTCCCCCCACTCACACCAGAAATGCTGCTCAGGGTGCTGCCAGCCCAGCCCAGCCCAGCATGCCTACAGCCCACTTAAGGAACCAAGTGTTCTGACTCAACAGATGCAGATTTTCCCACTAAGCAAAGTGGTGTTTTTTTGTTTCTTTTGTTGGTTTTTTTTTAGTTTTGGGGTTTTTTAAACTCTTACCAGCTCTACAGTTAACATGCTTCAAACACCAGTACTAATGCATTACTCTCAGTTCTGGACAGAACACACACCAGCTTAACTTAACCACGCTGTAGACTTTTGTTTGCAGTTGAGTTAGATGACATCCATCTTATGGAGATGTCTAATGTCATATAGGCTGTTATAGATTTTCAAGAGTTTGAAAGCATCCCAGAAGACAACGCTGAATCAACAACTGTCTTCAACTTCAAAAAGAAAGATGACAGAGTTTTGTAGAGTTGACTCAGTAGTCCATAAGAATCTTCAACATTCCCTATGCTGCTTTCCTGGAGAGTCCTCATAGGAGCCCACAAAAAGAATCATGGTAACCAGGTAAAACATGAGACTGGCCCTTTGGTTAAAAAAATATTCATCATAGAATGGATGGAAAAGGACCCCAGCAATCACATACTTCCAACCCCCTGCTGTGTGCAGGGTCACCAACCAGCAGCCCAGGCTGCCCAGAGCCACATCCAGCCTGGCCTTGAATGCCTTGCAGGGATGGGGCATCCACAACCATGTTTTTCCTTGGTGCTTTTCTAAAACCTTCGCTGCAGAAAAACACACTACTTACACTTGCAATGGATTACTATACAATCATTTTCTAAAATTATTCTTCAATTAACAAGAAAAATGCAAAGATTACTTTTAATTATTCACACTACATTTCGCTGTCGTTGTTGGTAAAGACACAAGGAACACATATGCAAGAACATGGCTTATGAAGGAAGAAAAACTTCCAAGGCTAAATCGGGAGCTAATTTCTTAACTGACTGCATTTACAATTCACAAAAACAATAAACTCCTCCCCTGTTTGGTTGTTTTGTTTTGTTTTTCCTTTGTCTTGTTTGTTTTGTAGTCTACGCCATTAAATAAAGCCAGGACTACGAGCATTCAAAATACAGGAAGAGGAGAACCACTGAAGGATGGAGACATCCAGAACCTTCTCAGAGGGCCCTCGGGGCACCGCCGCCCCCTCCTAAAGCACCCATCTTCCAGAAGGCCACAAGCTGCCTTCCAACTCACACAGTACAGAAATAGCTTTTTTCCCCCCCATTTGACTGCAACTATCTGGAGTATGAAAATGCCACGGGAGATAGCATTAAGATCTGTCTTACCCATAATAGGCTCAGAACATCACTCCTGCACCGCTGCAGCAAGTCACTGCTTCCTCCTGGCAAGCCTTTCCAAAGAACCATGCAAGGACGAACACTGCCCCAGTGTCAGCAGCCTTAATTACCTTTTTCCATTGCTTCACTGTGCGACAATCAGTATTTAGCACCATTAGCTTTTCATGAAGGTTAAAAATAAATACTCATTTTTGAGATATCACAGAAGTATGTTCTGCCTATTCTTAGCTCCACCACTGAGCCAGGCTGCGAGGGCCAGCCCTTCATACAGAAACATAACCAAAAAATGGAAAGGCACACATGCAGAACCAGAAAGCAGCACCAACAGGGAGCAGGCAACCAATAAAGATTACACAGCACAGGAATCAGTGTATCAGGACCTTCCTACTTGCAGAAGATGTCACTGCAAGAACACAACTGGGGAGATCCAATTTAACTCTTTGATTACACATTTTAAGCTTCTATTTTTAAAATAAAAGCAACCTTTGCACTGAGGATGAGTTAAGCCTCTTAGTGCAAATATATCTACTTTTGTCTAGTTTATCCTGCAGTCTTAAGGGTTTACACCTTTGAACGTGTCCAAGATCAAATAAAGAACCAAATAAAAAGATGAAAAAATGAATTACTACACTGGCTATGAACCACAGAGATACTGGTTTCCATTCCAACCCTTTGGCATCTCACCAACAGCACGGAGCAACATCCCGTTTCGGATGACACGGTCTTACTTTACAAACTCCTGTTAAAACAGAGCGGCTCAAAACGTTTCCATTAAGAATTATCACAGCAACACAGATTCTCCTTTCTCATAAGGGTAGGTACCTTGTTTCTGTACGTAACTAACTTCCAAAACTAAGTGGCAGCCAAGCAGAGCTTTGCCTGTCACCTCCATCCAGAAAAGATTTCTTCTATTTAAATTCACTTTCTTCCAAAACGTGATCATCTTACATTACCTTCCTTTTTAACAAGAGACCTTCCTTTCAGTGTGCAGCAAACTATTTCCCTTTTTAGAAGAATCACTCTGAATATTACTGCTTTTAAGGGAGGAAAAGGTACATTGCTAGGCAGAAAGCTCCTTAGTTCAGTCCTTCTCCTTGTCATACGGGTTCCTGTATGAGCACGTTGACTGCAAGTCACAAATAGAAGGCAGATAGCAAGGAGCAGTCACTCCATATAGGGAGAAGGAAAACCAGCATGTTTATGCATGTTTAATAACACATCTGAGCTTTACTCTACTCACTATGACGTTTCTCAAGAAAGGGAATGTGCTTTGCAAGAGTTGCTCTCTGCTGGAACCCACTCAGTACCTCTGTAAGCCAAGGGGAGCTACAACACCTCACTGTGTGAGGCCAACTTACCAGTTGTTTCCAATAAAACTATTTTAATTTTTGTAGGCAGACATGCACAGCAGTTCTTAAAATGCAAATCTATTACTTCTATCACCTTCAGCTTTACTTGTTCAGTTCGGTTAATTGAAAGCAAAACTGGGCCTCTGTGCATGCAGGGCACACTTATTTCACTGGAAGACTGAAGTGATAAGGCAGTCAGACAGAACAGCAAGGCAGGAACTGTTGGTGGGGGATTCTCAAACAGTATTGAGTGGATTTTGTTTTGTCCTCAAAAGAACCGGACAACTGAGATTTGCCTGAATGCTCCTTAAATAGCTGCTTTTTGTTTGCTCCTCTTCTTGAATTAATCGTGCTTAAAACAGAGCAGGGGTGATCGTTGGTCTGGAGCTGCTGGTCATTCATTCTGAAAGCCAGACCTGTAAGAACAGGCAAATTCCATGGCAAAAACCAAACCAAGCACAGCAGAAGCTGCACAGCAAGGCTGGCTCTGCTCAGTATGTCACAGGCAGTGGAATATGTTAGCACTGAGACGGATCAAACCTTGCTACGAATGACTCAAAATACACAGGGAGGAATTGCTAGTAAGTAAAATAAGAATGGTTATCTCTGGCTGGTAAATAAGCACAGAACACAGACTCCTGAAGCAGTTATCAATAGCACACCATGCAGCCTACCTGTATGTCATCCAATTCAAATCTAGATTCTGCAGTGTTTTTTTCCTCCTGCCAAAACTCTTGGCTGGCAGCTCGCTAAGCATACAGCATACATGGAGAGAAAGATAGGCCTCTCCCACCCACCTCAGCCTTCCTTCCCTCTTGCACCCATCTGACAAGCAGCTTCCCTCGTGCTCCTCCAGCTGCTAATCTGCTTTGCACCAAAGCACCCTGCCTGTTGGTAAGCCTCCAGCTGCACTCCCAGTTGTTCACATTTCCTTTTCCAGACAAGTCAGACCGCTGAGCACTTGCATTTGCAACAAGTCACGCTTTTCGTATAGAAAACCTATCAGTTCTTCAGAGTCACGGGGAACCACTGATCAACAACAGCCTGACCCAAAGCTAGGAAGAAAAGGCATGGCCAACAGAAGGCTTTCAAAGAGCAGCCGTACACTGTGAGGAATGTTGAGCCAGGTCTCAGACCAGCACAGAACGCAGCCCTGGGCCCAGATTCTGGGAGCCTATTTATAGCACAGTCACAACTGACCCCTGAATTCACACACAGTGCAAACACAAATAATTTCAGATGCAGCAGAGTAAACGCAACCCAAGTTCTCCCGGCCCCTGACTTGTTACCCAACCACTTAGAAGGTCGTATTACAAAGTCACGCCATCACCTAACACAAAAGCTGTAATTCTAGGCCTCTGTCATAAATAATATTCCTCAAGCACCGAGGAAAGGCCATATCAATACCAGCAGCCCAAGACAGCAGCCACTGGGGAACAGGGCACTGCAGCCAAGAGGTCTGCATAACACCAGCACTCTGGGTTTTTTTCTGGGACTGGAGCAGCATTCACAGCACAGCTCCGTGAGCAGACCACAAACAGCAGGATGGGAGGTTTAACAAAATCAACACTGGGAAAACAAAGAGCTAAATCCTGCTTTCCTTTTCTAAACTCTTTTTAGGTTGAGATTTGAGTCCATGACCCATTTACAGAGAAATTTGGGGAGATCTGGCTTTAAACTCCTTCCCCCTTTTCTGCGTGGCTGGAAAACAGCAAAAGTTTGGGGGAAGGAGGGCAGGTGAGAGAACTTTTCCCACCTCTTCCCACACTTCTAGCACCATTAATTCAGGAAAAGCTAAAGAAACTGTCCTAATATCTTGTCCATTTAAATCATTACGTGTGCTCAAGTATAGAAAAAAAAAATACATTTGCAGAAACAAAAAGCAACTGAGCAAATACAAAGCAGAAAAAGTCACAGAAGTCCATTACTGACACATCTGCAGTCTCTGAACTGCAGACTGTGGGGTTTTAGGAAAGCAGAATTGTAAGTAATACACTAGGACTGCTTTTCCTCCCTCCCTCCCTCCCCTACCTGGTATTCCATTATCAACCACTTTTTGCTCAAGAGGTGGGGTTGGCACATCCTGAATGAACACCAGTGTCAGGTTAAACCACAGATAGGAAGGAGCAAGCTTCTACTTCCAACAACCCATTAATACAGCCTTCAAAACAAGGATGTGCTATATTCAAAGAATCAGATAATAAATTTATCCTAGTCAGAAGGCCAAGGATGTCAAACACTGTCCCAGACAGCAACACTGTTTTTAAATCCACTTTTCTCACCCAATAAAACTAGAAGCATACATGTGTACATTCCTTCAATACCAAAAAATTAAGCACCAGTGTTTTAGCTGTAATGGACACCTGCCACCTGCAACTGGACATAAAGCAGTTATACTGTAGATGCCATTTGCTCCCCAAGTGTGCTCACTACTCAACATGAGAACAGAAAACCGGCGTGCAGTGCCACTAACACACCACTAGACTGAGGCAGACACACCTGACAGCATCCTATTTACAATTTCCAGCTAGAAAGTCTCCTACCTATAGCATAAGCATAAGGCTGCGGTTCTTGAAGTAACGCACTATCTTTCCCTTCTAGAGTGACTCATTGATCAACAGAAGTTACAGACAGCCATCCTGCTGACTTGCATGGGATCACATCTATGGATCCGCACAGTGGGCTTTTAAAAGTATTTTAAAACTTGCCTTTGATTGCAGAGGATTTTGGTAGTGCAGCAGCACTTGCAAATGACCGCAGCACAAATCACCGCCTACATGTGATCACAGAATGGTGGAACGGGGTGGTTCAGAATGCACCTTGAAGGCTGCAAGCCCCTGCATGGGCTGGCTGCCCCAAACCAGGTCGGGATGCTCACCCAGCCCAGCCTCGAGCACCTCCAGGGGCTACGCAACAAGATGGAGCAAAGCAGCTCCAAAGGCATTTGCTCCGAGCGAAAGGTGCTTCAGAGATGCCCTTCCTCTCCACACCACTGTCTCTGCTGTTCTGGGAGTCCCTTCACACACGTGCCACACCACACACTGAGCAATCTCATTGCACAGAACTGACTCGGAGGGCTCTGCGCAGCCCTGAGGCTCCTCTCGCAACCGCTGCCGCGGTCACATCCCAAAGCACTTCAGACCTTCCATGCTGAGGACAGTTCCAAACACATCACCTCACCGCACAAATTTTAGCACACCATTCGTGCTGTGGCAGAAGCCTTCCATTTAGGCAAGATGCCACCACATGTACGGTGTTCACTCGCGATGTTCTTTCCCACCAAAAATGAACCAGCGCTGCTGTTTTTTAGATATTCAAAGGCTGCAGGTAAACAAGTTCTGAGCTACACAAAACCAGTTCATCTCAATTAACCCATCAGATTATTTCCTTTGGTTGTTTTACTGCTAAACTTAAGAACGATCTGTGAGATTACGATGCACACCAATCAAATTACATAAAGAAAAGAGGATAAAGCAGTCACTGAACAAAACCAGCCGCCGCTGCACGTACTTGGAAAGCAGACCTGCAAAATGCATTCACTTGCCAACTCTGTTTTCTCTTCTTCTAAACCAACAGTTAATGAAGCATCACCTACAGCAGCTTTAGCACAGAAACTAAGCTCTGCTTCTTTTACAAGTGCTTTTTAGGATGTCCGAACGTACAGAACCTGGGCCAGACTGAAGCTTTCCTCAAATAACTCTTGCTAGAACTACAGAGGGGCACCACAAATACAGGTGAAGGACCTGAGAACGTGCCTTCAGCTGGGAGCAGTATGGTGGTGTTGCTGTAAAGATCTCCCTGCTGAATGAGAGACAGGACAGCAGCCAAACCATAGCAATTTCTGGGGTGCTGTGATGTGGTCATGTAAGGAACGGAGAAAGCAATCTATTAACTATGGTAAGCACTGATTTATAGGATTGGCAGCCTGCTCAGAGAATGATGCTTTACGGCTAGGGTCCAATCTGAAGGCCAGCATACTAAAAGGAAACATAATCTAAAAAAGTCAGGCATCTGCATAAGAACTGAAAGGTGTCTTTTTTCCCCTCGGCTATTCACTGTATTACAAATATTATCTAATTGGACAACAGGTATCACACGGTCCTGTTTGTTTCAGCCATTATTATTAGAACTGGGCACGCAGATGTTCATTAGTGCATTATTTTAAGCATAAGGATTTTCTTTTCTCATATCTGAGCACAGTGTGCGATAATAATCTGCCACATTATCACACCGCTCTCCAACCACAAGGGTCACTTTTAGTAAATAACCATCTGTGGAAAGGTTTCTCCATCAATCTTAAGGTCTTGCTTTAAAACACTTGGCACAGAACTGGGGTGGAACCTTTACCTCAGGAAATCCAGTTCCCTGGGTCTGTATGACACTGGGTGCTCGTGCCCACTTGATGTTTGCATCCATTCACCCACCGGGATCAGGAAAAAGATGTGTGCCTCGTGTCTTTTGAAGAGATTAAAAAGATATGAAGCCACTTTCCAGGCCGGGCCAAGGTGTGTTGGCAAATCTGAATTTTTTGCAGCAGAAATGTTCCTAGCAGAAATATGATTATTTCTGTTCCCTCTTCTAAAAAAAAGGGGCAAGATGTAAAAGTAATGTAGTGTGAAGAGGTAAAACTAACAGAATAAACGAATCACAATACAAGCTTTCCGTTTCCTGGTGAAGCTCAGCAGTGTAAACACACGGCTGATGAGAGGAACTGTGAGCTACATTCCTTCGTTAAAGGACAGGGGCACCGTCATCAGCAAACGCTGCTTTGTTCACAACTTTCCCAGTCGGGGAAACAGGCAGGAGCCCGCACTGCAACTCTGCCCAGGGCTCTGCCGGCCTTTGCGGCAATTCCTGCGCGCACGCCGCTCCGTTTGCGGTAACCACGGCTCCGACGGGGGGCCGCACGGGGGGGTTCCGACCCCGCCACGGCCGAGCCGCTGTCCGCAGCGCGCTCTGAGCGCCCGGGACGCGGGTTTGATGCTTCCGTCCGCGCCGCCGAACGGCCTCACCGCCGTCCTCCCTCCGGCCGTGACCTCGTGGCGCAGCCCGGCACGCGGCCCCTCCCGCCCCATCCCCGCGGCCGCAGCCGGACGGGGGGAGGCGGCAGCGACGCGCGCGGCCCCGCGCGGACAG
>JAPSGF010000012.1:3760678-3810427 GCA_035772895.1 Perdix hodgsoniae | reverse complement strand
TTTTTTTTTCCTTTCTGATTTTGTAAGTATGCTCCATGCTTCCACAAACTGTAACTCGGCCCTCAAAGCCTTCTGCCCCCTTCACTTGCTCCATTTGCCTTTCTGTTGTCCCTCCACTAAAGACAAGTCAGAGTCTGAAAGTGAGTCAGCTTTCTACAACATTTGAAAAGCGTGGGTTTGCAGAGTAGAGGACAGTAACTGAAGCCGAGGTGCAAATCCCACATTACTGTGTGCCTTCAGACTGTGTGAACCTCTCATGGCACTTGAATTTCTTTTCACAGGCTTCAGTGAATTCAAAAATTCCATTTTCAGCTGAAGTATAAGGAACAGACAACAGATACATGCCCTGTCTGCAGCCCATTTTCTGCTGATTTATTGACTGTGCATAAATACAGCACTATAACTGTCATATTTAACCACAAAAGAGAAAGCTCTATGCTCAGGAAAATAATTCAAGGAACATCTGAGAGTTTCATTAAGTCATGTCATCTCTTCCATGCAGTAAAAGACGCCTTTTAGTGAAGGGGAAGAGTCCAGCCAGCATTGTTCCCCCCCACCCCCCACCCCAAACCCACAGTTTAAGCCTTTGCTGTACATTACAGAGGCCAGGAAGGTGGGCAAGCTTGCATTTCAGTTCTGTTGCAACCACACTAAGGAGATATGTGAACCTCCAGCTACACTCCTTGTCACACAGCCATTCCTAGAAAGCTGCTGCCAGCAGGGCAGCAACAGTGCACAAACACAGCTCCACAAAACAGACTGAACTGTTCTGTCCTTGGCTCTTTTGGGAAAGAAAGCACAACCCTCAGGTCCTCGCAAGGCTGCCAGCTGCTTCCACCAAAGAGTATCACGGTCCAGAGGGCTCCCAAGTGCCTCTGCAAGGTTTTCATGTGAGCACGGCTGACGCTGCCTGTGGTCCAAAGGTAAAAGACAGATCACCACTACCTGCATAATAGCAGGTACACTTTAATTTCTATTTTGCTTTAAAGACCAATGAGAAGGCTATGAGGAAGTGATTGATTGCATAAGATGGTGGATCGTTTTGCAATAGTGGTAGATAAGCAAAACTCTGACAAAATGTCTCCGAGGAGAAGCTTTGAACATCAAAACATGCTGTAACAAACTTCCAGACATGCAAGGCTCTCCATATGAGAGCTGATTTTAAAGTCCAAGAATCCCTCCAGAGAAGAAACAACATTCAGAAAGTTTGAAGCAATAACAAAAAGCAACAACAAATAAAAACCATTCTGACTACTGGAAAAGAAACTGAAACAGTAAGTGTAGCAAGCTGGAGAAATGAGTTACTGCAAACGTGAAGATGAGAAAAAGAAATTAGAATACTGCACGTATCTATGCATCCACAGAGAGATACAAAATCGAAAATACGTGCCTCAGCTCCATGCATCTTTGTGATCAAACTGCAAATAGCATCAGATTAAGACCCTGCAAATCTCACTGAGTTTTCCCAACAAAGATTATCATCTCTTATGCATGCTGGGAGACAGCAGAGAAAAGAGCATGAGAAGGATTTCTGGTAGCCTGAGGCAGGAGCCATGTGTAGCAGACAGTCACAGCCACAGCAAGCAGGGGCTCAGAGGCTGGAGGAGCCCTGGGGATGCTCTGACCTGTAGGTGCATTTGAATTGACAGCCAGCCAAGAACTGTGTGAAATTCCCCGTTACTTCCTTTTACTGGTCTTATGCTAAATGTTGCTAAGCTGTACCTGGGAACTGGGCCAAATCAGCTTGAGAATCTTTGGATGAAAGGCATTATATTAAAATATATATATATGTATAAAAATCTGGAGTAGTACCCATGTGGAAAGCAGCAATATGAACTAAATGAATGTGCAAAGTAGCAAGATTTGTTTTTTATTACATTCTATGAGGCAAAATATAAGACAGACAAAGAATACTCACATACACTGGGGATCTACTCAGAACTGAGAGATTTCACCATAAAGGTAAAGCCACACCTGTTTCATTCCTGGACAGTTATGGCTTTCTACTATATCATATATGCATGTCTTGCCTGCAAGAGAAGTTACCCCTTACAGCTTTCAAAAGTATCTCCAACAGAGAAGGTTCACCTAACCTGATGGTGCATTCCACATCCTGCCTGCACCTGATCCAAAGCACACCAAGCCCTCCTGCAAGTCTCAGGGAGCCCCAAGTTCTGGCATACCCATGACCCTGGTTTTGGTCTGTGAGTCACTCTTCAGCCCTCAGCATCATTTCAGTCCACGGGGGAACACCCACCATCCCCAGCCAGCACAGAGTTGGGGCACAAGGTAGCGTCTCAGAAAAAAACATCACTTTAATAGATCATCATTTTCACCTTGCTGAAATTGATTTTCTTAATGGCATCAATACACTTATCATTATTCAGTTGTCAAGAAAACAAAACTACAATAATACAAAAAAAAAAAACAAACAACAATACAAAGCTACTACAGAAAACACTGTGTAATGAAAATGCTTATGGTGAAATACAAGGCATTTACAGAATGTTATGTTTTCCCCAGAAGAGTTCAGAACTTTATCCTAATGACTGTTTTGCACTGAAGATGGTTAAAGAAACAGAGAGGATTATCTACACAAAGCACAAGCTTTAGTGCTATGTAAGCTCTTACTGTTCCTGGTACAGACTTTCAAATAGCATCTTCTGCAGCTACCTGGCCTTCCTGCCTTGGTTTCCCCAAGCTGCACAATGACTTATTTTGCTGCTATCACTCCTCACCCTGCCCCCAGTCTGAAAGGCTCTCAAAACTGTGCCAAGCCCTCAGTAAAAAGACAAGAAATCAACCCTGCCCTGTAGTTCTCTCAAGCTAATTTCAGACATGATCTAATGAGTGGGTGGTAACAAAACAACAAGGCGGGACAGGAGAGAAAGGCCCAAGAAGCACTGTTGGTGTTGGAAGGGAACTCAGCAAAAAGCAAGTGCACAGGAGAACAAAACAAAGGTTCTTCAATCCGTCAGTAATTATTTTTATTTCAGATAACCAAGGAAGAGGAAGGAAAGGCTCACCTCCTTAAGTATCTGGTAGGTGTTTGGAACAAGTTTCCAGTAAAAGCATAATCAGAGATAAAACCTTTGTCTTCTTAGACCAGCTCCATGCAGAGGGTGACATGATGACAGGAGATGGCAGGAGCAGACAGCGAGGTGCAGCAGAACTGCCAGCAGGACAGATCACACGGGAAATACAAAGAACTGAGACATGGTAGCAAAAGTGCACAGAGTTTTGAAGAGCTTGAATTTGATGCAGTGGGGCAAAAAAGAAATAAAAGGCACAAGGTGGAAAACTGCAAGTCTGCCAGAATGAAAGGACAGCAAGGTGTTCCTAGCAGATGCTTTCCCATGAGCCTGAAGACATCTGCATTTGCCTCTCTCAAACTGGATATTTATGCCAGATGGGAACATAGAAAAGACAACAACTTTTTATTTAATTTTTTTATCTACTTCTCTGTCTCTGAAGATTTACCCGTGTCAGAAGATGCAGCACTTACTCTGGACTAAATGAGGGGAGAAAAAAAAGCCACAAAAAAAAAAAAAACAACAACAAGAAAAAAGCCAACAACCCACACATTCTGCTCTCTGTTCCTGTTTAGCTCTGCTGACGTTGCTCACTACAGCCTTACTGAACTTCCTCATCTCTCAGGTCCCAATTTTGTCACATCCTTGCACTCAATCAAATTCTGTGTATTAAGCTTGAAGCTTTGTTGGCAGCAAAGGAGGACTTCAAATCCAGACATTTCTCCCACTTACCTGCCGTGTGCTCTTATCTACTTTAGGACATGAATGCAACCTCAAACTGGAGAGGTTTACAAGAGCAGAGTTTTCTCTTCCTTTCAGAAACTTTTGGCAACTTCTAGGAGCTGGAGGCTAATTATTTTAGCACAAAGAGGGACCACATAATTTTTTAACCATGGTATTTCTGTATAAGGTTTCCTCAGCACTTCTACCTGAGAGAAAGAAGAAAGAGCAGTAATAAGGAGTCCACATTTATCTTTCTGAGGTACAGAACAGCTTCACTACAAGAAATTAAATAGGCAAAAGCTCTTCAGGTTGGAAAAAAAAAAAAATATATATATATATATGACTGTAGAGAGAAGTGATAACAGCCTATAAAATCCTGAATGGAAAAGGGAGATGCAGAATAATTGTTTGCTTTCTCTTCTAGTATAAAAGCTGAAGGAGCATCCAACAAAATCATTATGCAGCAGGTTTAAAACAAACACACCCAAAAGAAAGTACTCTTTTATACAGTCCATCATTACACAGTGGCAGTCATTGCTTCAAGAGATTGTGGAGACTGAAAATGGATTTTAAAAGACATTACACAAATTCACAGACAGTGTGATCAACAGCAAATAAATACAGTAGGTGGATGAAACTTCTGGGCTTTCCCAGAACCTTTACTACTCTGATCTCCCAAAGCCAGGAGGATACACAGGATACACCAAGCTAAGATGTTTTTGCATGTGCACTTTTTCTTCATCTCTAACCATCTGCCACTGGCTGTTCCTGGAAACAGCGCGGCAGTTCCTGTTGCTCAGTGCTGAACTACAAGGCCGAGTGTTGCATGTTAGTAATGAGTAGTCAACAGTTCCCTGCATTCTCCTGCTTGGCCCTTTCATATCTTCTGGCAGTCTCTCTCTTAAGGTAGAAGATACTTCTGGCAAAGCTTCACAATCCAACTGACCCTCCCACCACTTTCCCTGCAGCAATGATACTAGTAATTTTGTAGAGAGAATGTTGCATTCATTCTTTCCAGTTAAGTGCAAATCTCACATTGAAACAAGGAAAAATGTAATTTATGTTTCTGCATTTAGTTGTGGCCTCTGTATCTCATATTCAGTTTTGAAAGAGAAGACATTGCAGCTGTCCTCCATTCTCAGTTAAAAAAAAAAAAAGTCCCCAGTAATAATTTGATACTCTTTACAAAGCAGTGGAGGCACATTAAGGCCTCCAAGCAACCACTCTCCATAATTGTTATGGTTTTGTAATTTCTTTGGTTTGTGTTGCTATTCCACATCAGAACATCATGCAGGATAATGGGAGTTAAGGGGAGAGTTTTTTTTTTCTTTCCTATGGACTGCCTTAATTGGGCATGGGGGGGAGGGGTAGCCGGAAAAGGGGACGGAGTTTTTTTTTCTTGGCGCGCGATTCCCCGGTGAGGAGACAACGTGGTCGCAGCTTCCCGCCTCCTACAGCTCGTCGGTGAGGTTTAGTTCTATTTCTCTCCTTGTTGAAACTCTCTGTTGTTGTTTAGCATTATTAGGTTCATTAAACTGCCATTCGTTCTCAGATCGCTCCTTTCTTTTCATTCCTTCCCTCCTAGGCCCATTCGCCGTTTTTTTTTTCTTTCCCCTCTCTCGGAGCGCACGTGGCCGGGCCGCGCCGCGCCGCGCCGCTAGAGAAGGGAAGCGCTTCGTGCTTTCTCTCCCCGGGTTTTGTCCCCGCTGTCACGAGTGAGCTCTAGAGAGCACCCCGTGACAATAATTAAGTGCAAGTAGCAATTTACCTGAGAGAGCAAAAAGTCAAGGAAAAAATGCAACAAAAGAAAAAAAAAAATTCCACCTTGAAGTCATTCAGTTTCATTAAAAAAAAAAAAGTAACTTTAATAAAAGATTTTATATGCAACAATTATAAGAGACAAGACTTTGCAATCATGATTTTGTCAACCCTTTTTAAGAAAGATATCATAATGCCAGTTCTCTTCCAAACAATTTCAGAACAGCTGGAAACATTTTCAAACTTTAATCATTCCCTATTCAACTAAATCCATTGTCTTTGCAAGGAAAATCCAAGTGAACAGGGAATTTGTGCCAGCCATTTCCTGTATCACATCATGCTCATTTATCACCCCAATACTTCCTCAGCTTTGCACAATTTATGTACTGTAGTATCCCTGTGCCAATGGCAGGCAGCTTGTCCCTTACACCCAAACATTCCCATCCTTTCTTGTTGCTCCTTTCAATATCCCTTCTCCAACATCCCCTTTCCTCCCAACACATACACCTCCTGCTCCCTCTTTTTTCCACTCTGCCGCAGGGCAAAATAGAAATAGAGAAGAAAGCAGCAGAGTGGGGGAGAGAACAGGACGTGGTGGGTGACCAACGCTAGGCACAGACTTTATGTACGCATAAGGAAGAAAACAGGATTGAAGATCCAAGAAGGACGATCACAAAAACCTAATGATGGCCAAGCACAGCACAAGTTTGTGATGAGCCACTGATGATTCAAGGTTTCCATAGCATTTGTATTCTCAGCTTTGGATCACACTAAACAAAAAATACAAAATAAATGGTACTTGCAGTAAGGCAAAGGTATCCTAAATTGCCCAACACTGCTGCAACTTGGTTCCCCTGGGAAGAGAGTCAGTAATACTGGACTGTGCCCACAAGCTTTAATATCTCAGTCCTTACGATTTGGAGATTCCTACCAGGACCACACAGCCCCTTTTCCCTTCTCCCCAGTTCCCACTTGTATTAAGTAACACAGGCAGAAGAGAAATTAAAACTGCAGGAAAAGTATTAAAGTAAAAGAGGGAAAAGACTTGGAAAAAGTAGTCATAAAAACTGTAGAACTGAAAGCAAACAAGCACACAGAGAACCACAGTTCTAACAAGATTCCTTTAGAAAGAGCCAGAATTACAGAAGATATATAAATTATTCAACTAAAACCATGAATTGCCCTTCCATAGATACAACTGGAACTTACCTGAGCCATGTGGCAAGCACTTGCAGTCACCTCGTGTATCTAAAATGAGCATAAAGATACAAGTTAACTTTTTCCGTTTAAAAATCAGCACCAACGTGTTTTATTTTTATCCATTAGACTACTCAAAACAAAAATTAATAACAATGTATTGTAACTCAGCGCACTAAAGCACAATGTATTGTAACTCAGTGCACTTAAGCACATCACTTCAGACCAGTAACAACAAATGAGAAAGTAGCCTCAGTGTTCTAAAGAGAATTTCACTTAAATGCAGACGTTCCAGTTAACAGGCTTTGACTAAAGATATTTTTGCTCTAGGCAGGCTAGCCTGGTACACTTCGAGCTTAATTCTCAGAGTTATCAATCATTTGAAACTCCAGGTGAACCCAGTAAGATCAGGCCCAGCTGTCCTGAAATGGTTAATCAAACAGGCATAAAAAGGAGGTGAATCCATTGAGACTTCGGCAGTCAGGGATTCACCTGCAGTAAGACTAAGAGGGCAGCAGGACCCTAAAATGCAAAGATATTGCCTGCATCTCTAACAGAACAATGAACAGAAAATAGAAATACCCTGATAGCTGCATCCACCACTACATATTCTTTTCCATATGTGGCACAAACTGCTAAACACAGTACTGTGTGAAGAACAGCCCCTGAGATTGAAGAGAGAGCAGGACAGCACCTGTAGCTACATGGGCTGTGGCTCCTATAGGGAATGCTGCTATGGTCAGTGCATTCCTTACTAATTAAATACAGTCCCTTGGCTGCCAGCCAATTACCCCTGTAACCCTCCCATGGCTATGTTTGAAAACCTGTGGTCAAACAAGGGATATGTGGAGAGCATAGAAGGTAAGTAAACTTAAATTTAAAGCCTTGCTGCATACCAGATAAAACCATAATATTTCTCTTACTCATCTACTGTTTTCAAAACAAAAGCAAAGGATATCTGTTATCAAGCTGAACTCTTACTTCCAGTCTTGCAAAGCTGCAGCTCAGACTCAGAGCCCTGTCCCATGGCTCCTTGCATCCAGGCTCTGGTACCAGCACGTTCACAGGATCACAAGCTACGGCAGCTGGTGATGTGGCAAACAGGGAGGGCAGTAAAAGAGGGTAGGGCAGCGTTACAACAGTGCCACAGAAAGCTGCTGCACTTGCTGCAAGTACAGTATGTAGACTGTTGTAGTCAGTGCAACTCTTTATTGAAGTGCAAAGTGAAAATCTCACGTTTTTAAAAACTATTCTTGAAGCACTAACTGTTAGTTTCACAGAGGCATAGAACATATACATGCTCAACAGGCAGCTGGCAGTGGCCATATCCTGACTCCTGCCAAAATCCACTTATGGGGATCTAAATAGGCTTGGTAAAAATTGTCACTTTGTGGCCACTCTCCAACAAAGAAAGCATGCAGGCATGACTCTCACATCTAGGTCTCTCCACAGATACTGCTTTCATCTTAACTTTTATTTATTGGTACATAAGAGTTTCCTGTATCATGAGCTGGAAATTGCTTCTCTTACATTTCCAAAAGACATCAGAGGATAGCAATATCAGTCACTGTATCACAGAGACCATAAACAAATTTTAACACATAATAGGGGAAAAAATCCTGAACCAAGAGCTAGCATGACAAAGCAACACAGTCCTCCCTCTGAAAACACTACTGCTTATTGCTTCCAAGGTCAATGAAACTATAAGCAAGCTGCTTTAGCAAACTCCATGAATTTACATATGTCAATGTTCTGAATTGTTAGTTCAGAAGATATTTGAAGAAAGATTAAGCTCAGAAGTAGGCAGGCCTCAAATACAGCAGCTGAATGAAAACTCAGTGAGTTTGTGTGGCACTGAGGCTAACCTGCTGCTTCTCGAACAGGTTCCCATGCTATCTGAATTTTGAGCCAGGAGATTAAACATGACAATTTCCATGGACCTCAATGAAGAAAGTGTATGAATTTCTGGCTTCAAGGTCTAGAGGCTATTTGCTGTTTCCTCCAGAGGACCAGAGTTTTTTCCAGCGGCTTGAGCCTTGGCCGATGTCCACCTCAAAATCCTGCACAGCAAGGAAAAAAGTCAAAAACCTGACCTGAGTTTCTTAGGGCCACGTTAAGTCTCAGTATCAACAGACAGAAGGAAGTTCTCCGGATGAGCTTAGATCTGGTCTGGGATTATAACAAAGTGAAAGCCTTCTGTCCAACCACAGTTATGGGCATATCAAATAATTAAATTATTTCTTTGTATGAAAGTTGTGCCTTTCGTATCTCATCAAAGGCAATGAAGGAGATCATAAATGACCAGCAAGACTGAGAATCAGTGATGCGTTTGTATTACTTTTGTACTTGCCCATATTTTGGTTCAATGACAAACATGAATCCCAACTGTTACCAGTCATATAAACAAACACATTCGGTATGCTTCCAATAGTTCAAGTGTTTTATTCTTATTCACTAGGAAAGAAATTAAATCAGTAGGATTCCAAGGTACTTTTGTCACTGAAAATCACAGCCGACTGCTGTCTGCCTCATTTTCTTTACCAGTAAAGAAAGCATAATTTTGACTATTGGTCACAAGTTTGATTATTTATTTTTTTTCCCCAGAATTTTTACACCTACTACATTTCTAATTTAAAGGAGGTGACATTTGCAGCCTGGTTTTAAATGCTTGTACAGGGCCATAGAGTAAGTATATGACAGAAATTACAGCAGAATCTCTGTTACTGACAATAATGAGCTTTAACAACTATTCAGTGCTGCCCCCCTTACCTAAACAGGAAATCATAAATGCAGGTGGTTCCAGTTCTTAGATAATACGATCCCAGCCTTCCTCTTTTGTTGTTGTTCATTCATCCTTTTTATGTAACTGTTCCCTTAGCTGTGAAAAACATAAAGGTCAAGATGACACTGAACTGTATCATTTGGAAGAATTATCAAAATTGTAGATAAAATTTAGCAGATTGCCACTCATTCTCTTGATTTTTGGGAGACAAGATGTTAGTAACATTATGCTAAAATAGAACCACTCCAGTGAATTGCACACCAAATACTTCTGCATTCAAATTTGCTGCCTATGGTTGTGTATGCCACAAAGCTATACAAGGGGGAGCTGTAGTTAAATGGCATATTCTTGCTAATAGCAAGGTCAGACAGCACTGCTGTGTTCAATAAATTTGGTGGATCCAGTTTATATACCAATTTATATTATAACATTGCCATAATGTTGGTGGCATTATTTTACCAACTTTTATCCTAGTATAATCCAAAGTATCTCACTTTGTAGTCAAAAATTTCTTGTGAGCGTAGTAAGGCTGTGGTAAATTTATCAGTATTTACTACAGAAAGCACAAAGAAACTAAAATAGAAGGTACACCAAGTGCTCTGTGTGCATTGTCTGTACTGTGCTGTTTTAACTGTGCTGTTAGCATCGTATTTGGAAAAGAAGCAACCAAAGGCTGTACTAGACTAGAAATTTTGAGAGGATCTGTGTGTCAGTTTGTGCTGGAAACACCTTTGCCATTAAAGGCCCACTCTTATGGTAATTGAATCTTTCAAGAAATCAATAACTTTGTCAGATATTCACTTCAGGGGAAAAGCAACATTTCTGAGAGCATCTGGTGTCACTTCAATATTTTTCCCTTCAGAGCAATTTTTCAGTATTGAGCCATGCAGCACAGTGCTGATAAATACTGCATAGACCACATCACAGTGCAACAGATTCTAAATTAAAACAAATTTCAATAAATCCATAATGCGCGTATTTTCTGAAAGTTTCGGTTACACTCCAAATAACCTACTAAACTTCACAGAACTCTTAAGTTCTCTTAAGAGTTCTCTCCTTCCAGCATTCACCGTGGGATTTCCTGTTTTTCCATTTCTTGTTGCTGAGCCAGGAGTTAGGTGGGCAAGTCCTGGAAGAAGACCATGGCAAAAAGACTGCTAGTGGGCTTGCTGTGATGGAAGAGAGCTGCAGTTCAGGCTAGAGCTCAAAGCACCCAGCTTTCACCACACTCACTCTCAACCTGTTACACTCTCGTCTTTCTTAGCTGCCATCACAGAATCACAGAATGGCCAGGGTTAGAAGGGACCTCAAGGATCATGACTCTCCAACCTCCCCATTTATTACTAGACCAGACTGCCCAGGGCCCCATCCAACCTGGTCTTGAACATCCAGGGACGGGGCATCCACAGCCTCTCTGGGCAGCTGTTTCAGCACCTCACCACTCTCTCTGTAAAGAATTTCCCCCTGACATCCAACCTAAATCTCCCCTCTCTCAACTTAAAACCATTTCCCCTCGTCCTACTGTTACCTACCCTTTCAAAGAGTTGATTCCCCTCCCCTCTGTAGGCTCCCTTTAGGTACTGAAATGCTGCAATGAGCTCACCCCACAGCCTTCTTTTCTCCATGCTGAACAAGCCCAGCTCCCTCAGCCTGCCTTCACAGTGGAGGTGCCCCAGTCCCCTGATCATCTTTGTGGCCCTCCTCTGGACCCTCTCCAACAGCTCCCTGTCTTTTTTGTACTGGGGGCTCCACACTTGGACACAGAATTCCAGATGGAGCCTCACAAGAGCAGAGCAGAGGGAGACAATCATCTCCCTGTCCCTGCTGGCCACCCCTCTTTTGATGGAATCCAGGATGCCATTTGCCTTCTAAGCCTCAAGGGCACACTGTGTTTATCAGGCAAAAGTGAGGAAGAGGTGAAAAGCAGCATGTGGAAATTCCAGGTTGCAGCAGGAATGCTGCTGGGGCCTGAGCAGTGCAGGGGCACAGTGGGCAGCTCTCCCAGCATCTCTCCCAGCCTGTGTGCATGCAGCACGGTGCTGGCAGGCTGCTGCTGAGTGCATCTGAAGGTCTGAAAGGAAGTCTACCAACTTCAAACAGTCAGAGGCTGCGCTTCAGCAGTGCTGCAGTTAGTCCTCATTTAGTCAACCTCTGCTTTCTCACAGAATCCCCACAGCTTGGTTCAGAACCATCCCCTGCCTTGCACTCAAGCAGCACACATACTGCAGAGCTGTGATTAAAGCTCAGGGTAGGCCACAATTCTCCTGCCAGCCCTGGCAGAGACATGGGACTTTTGTGATGTTTTAATGAGTTTCAAAAGGGAGATCTTACTTAAGTGAAAGCTGATTAGATAGATGGATAAAAAAGAAATTAATTTCAAATCATATTCTCTTATGTTTATATTTCAGAATAAACAGAAATATCCAGGAGAACAAAAGGCAATGCGAAGCAAGATTTATGAAGGTGCTGGTACAAGCTTGCGTGTGAGCCAGTCACAGGTGACCAGCATGGTGACTGACACTATAATTTAGCTTTTTATGCAGCTTAAACGAGCACTCAGTTTGTCACCCTTTCATCACAAAGCGACACTTCATCTCACAAGTAGTTAGCTTGAGTTCAATAATAAAAAAAAGAGACCTCAACAGAAAAAAGCAAAGCAGGATGAAGCCTCCAAAAAACTCCCTCCTCCCCCTGCCCCCCCCCCCAAAAAAAAAGATTAAAAGCATTATTTGAAAAATGAAATATTAATATGGGCAAAGCTTCCAAGTGAATGTTTCCTTTGGTATTTGCTCAAGAGAATGTTATACCTCTAGTGGCAGTAGGAGTGAATTACTTAGTATACTGACTATGGAAAATTCAGACTGCAGTTAAGTAGTTTCCCCATCTTGGATACAGGTACATACAAAAACATATGTCATTTTTGAAAAATGACATCTTAAATTCCCACGTCAGTAATTCACACAGCTCAGAGCCTGAAAGTCGAGAAAAGACATGAGTAGGCCATTCCAAGTTAAATACTGTAATTCGTCCAAATAAAATGACAGAACACACTCACACCCAGAATTCGGATGTGCCTATGGCTTCTGCTGGTCACCAAACACCTACCCTCAAAAGAAGGTCTGTTATAAAAATGCTGAGGTACAGTTCATCCCTTCTGGTACGTGGGAGGGCAAACTGCATGCTACAGCACTGCTGGAAGACACATTATCTTACATTTTGGAGGGAGGTGTAAGGCAAGACTGGTGCACACTGTGACAGTGCGGGGAGCTGTGTCTGTGGACACATATCTCCTCCCAAACCCAGCTGTGTTGACAGAAGAGTCCTCCCTCAGTCTGCCCAGGGGCTTGTGAGCATTGCTTTGCAATAGGTTACCACCCCTCTGATCTGGATATACTTGTTCGAACACTCCCTAACCTCTTTCAGTGAATATCATCTGGGCCAACAAACACTTATTACTTAAAATGTTAGGCCATGCTTGCACAGACATTTTTCTTCCTTGCAAAGCAAGTTCCAACTATTTCTGCACCCCAGTCTTTGGCTATGCCCTTCAACCTCAGCATCCTCCATCCCTATAGATCAATGCTCTACTTATCATATTTTCATAAGCCTAAATTGATAGGTTTTAAGTCAGATTCCTTCCATGCTCCCGACTCACCTAACTAAATGTTAAGGTCTGTGCTGACACAACGGAGGATATTGCATGTGGTTGGAAAAAATGGCCATGGGGTCCCTAGGTCAGATCTGTCCAAAGGAGAAATGTTTACAGAACCATGGCCCTTTGCATTTGTCCCTGGAAAATGACAAGATTTATTTTACAATCACATCATGAAAAATCTGAATCTCGATGTCATGCTCTCCTGATCCACCCAACTGAGTTGGATTTCCACAATCAAAGCTCTTTATGGCCTGAGCCTTAGTGTAAGTAATTGAAGATGTGGCTATTGCTGAGTTGTGTATTCCCATACAAGGTTGAGAATTCTCCAAAGGCCTGTTGCTTTTTAAAGCCTTGGAGATACAGGAGTCACAATAATACCGAAGGAGAAATAAGCTCTACCCCCCTGCGTATGCAGTTTGGGTACACGTAGTAACTATGCTGATAGTGTCCTCTTCAAGTCAGTGTCTAAAGATTATCTAAAGATCATCACAAATTGTTGGCAGCGGCAAACGCCAAATCCAGAAGCTTTCTGAATTTCCAGATCAGAGATAACTCCAGCCCATATGCCTCCTAGATTTCTCATTTCTGTAATATGCTCACCACATACCAAAGGTTGCAGGAACTAAGCGCAAAGATATCTGCTATCAGCAACAACAGTATCTTGTTCTCTACTCCCAGCCTTTTAAAAATCCTCTGTCCTGCTGACCTTAATAAAGAAAGAGTTCAATAGCAAAGATGTGTGGTTTCCAGATACATTCCCATCAGAACTCCACACAGGAGCCCAGAGCACATCTCAGTTCCATGCTCAAGAAACAGAGCATGTAATGTGAAGAGTCCTTCAGAAACTAGCTAGGACCAGAAAGAGAAGGACAAATGGTACTTGAGGTCAACTTTTAAAGACAAATCTAAATATCAACATAGGCATTTGCCAGCAGGATAGCAGAGCCCTCAGTAAAGCTGCCCTGCCTCCCCACTGTATAGCTGCACAAAGACTTAATAAGTTGCTCACGTAGAACAACTGAGCAGCAGAGGTGTAGAATGGATTGCACTGAGAGTGAAGCTGTTAATAAGATTTGTATAGCAATGCTTTTTATGTTAATCTGTAAAGAGTTTGCTTTCGTAACATTTAACTGATAAGCATATAATCTAGTTTTAATTTAATCTCTGCAGGTGTTTCCCAATGGTAAATGTTAAATTTTTATTGCTTCCTTAGGCAGCAATAATAGGGAAAATCTCTTTAAAGCTCCTACTGTCCATTTGTATGCAGATAGCATCATATTTTATAATAACTGTAAATCTGTCAGGAGAGCCTCTTTCTTTTGAGATGACATTATAAGTGTCAACCCTGAAGTAAACATATTTGGTAGGAAAATGAAGTAGAGATGTTATTAGAGGTCTAATGAAACAACCGTAACTGCTGATTTCTAAGAGATGTATGCACACATCCTTGAAAGAACCAGAGCCCACGCTGAGTTTGCTGCTTTTTGATGAGCAGGACAATGGAGATTCTCAGCAGGGTCCAACAGACAATACAGAAATAGATCCTGCACTTCATAAAGATGATGACTATCTATAAAACCCTCAATGATTGCTTTCTCTGAGGTTTCTAGATGATTATAAATATCATGGTGTCTAAGAACCAATTATGGCTTCTTTCATATAGCTTCATAGAACAAAGGATATGTCAAGAACTCCAACATCAATAAGCACAAGCTCAGACACCAAGTACAAAGAAGCAAATCTTGATACCTGTCTGAAGTATATTTGGGCAAAATTCACTCAACATGAGACCCGAGTGAGAGTTAAATGAATGTTTAGATCTTACACTGGCTTTATTCTCAAGAATGAGCATGCATGAAACCTGCCCTTGTTTGACCTTAGTATTTTAAAGTGACCTATGCTTCAGGCAATAGTTTTCCCAAATCATTGTATCTACTCTGAAGGAAATACAGCTTTCTGCATGTTGCACTCACCAGAGGAATGTCACAGGGGTCATTAGCAGAGGCACAGAGCTAAGGTAAAGGACTTCTATGCTGGAACTGGCTTGCTTCCAAGGCAGCTTGGAGCATGGGCAGTTGAGAGCCTTCAGATGTCTTTACTCTCCTGTACAGACATGCCTTGAAAGGGATTACACTTTAACAGAGGTTTAGATATTTCCTCAACGGCTCCCAAGGTCCGCATTATTAGTCATAAAAACAAACATTGTAACCCCTGACACAAAAAAATACATGATAGTACATTTAAGTCCCAAGTGACATAGAATGGGAATGCAGCATGCTGCCACTGAGGGGTGGAAATTTCAAAAGTTGCCTCAGAAGCAAGTGGAAAAAAAAAAAGCCAAAACTTTTAATGGGTGATTTAGATGTACAAGAACTGTTTGGACAGTATAGGTTGAACAGTTCTTACTTTTATTCTAAGTGAGAACATTTACGCTGCTTTAAAAGGTGGTAGTTAAAATGCAGCATTTTTTTTCTTCTGAGTCTTTTAAAATGAAACAAATAACTTTTCTGAAGTTGCCTGTTTTCTTGTGTTGTTTTCTTTTATAAGCTGGTCTTAACTAGAAAACTCAAAACACTGTCCACAGAAAGACAAGATAAAAACAACACAACATGGGTGTGAATGGAAATAATGCAGATACGTCACCTCATTTCCTGAGGTATTTGAGAGAAGTGGATTTGCAATGCTGTGCCATGGAGAAGGCAACTGTCAAAGGAAACAAAATTCACAGGGGTAATTGAGCATTAATGCTGTTTTTCTCACAACTTAAGAAAATCTCCACAACAAATGAGTTTAGAATCTCACATATAAAGTATTTAAACAGATGGATAATCACCACAGCAACCAAAAACACTTCCAGAGAAGTCATTCAGGAGCATTCCGTATTTGCAGACTCCGGTCTCAGGTTTCTGGCAGCAAGCAGGCAATATTTTATGTAACAAAGACAAGCCAGTGTTTTTAGGTAACTCACAGTGGTTTCCAAGGTAGGTAGAAAATCAAGAGGACCAAACATAAGCTTCAGGAACAGAAATTTTTTTTAACTCCTCCAATTACACTTACAGTGCACTTAGAGTGACCTGACAAACTTGTCACATATTCACTACTGCATCTTATGTCTCTGCTCCTTTGGATCTATATTTCTGACTTCCTCCTCATTCACATATTTTTCTCACTTCTTCCTCCGCCTTACCAGCATTGCAAAAAGGACTGCAGCCTCAGTCTGCCTCTGATCCAGAGCACAGTTATTCTGGCAAGATAAACTGAGAAGGAGAAATTGAAAGAAACAATAATCTGGCTGTAAAGAACTTCACATATATCTGTGAGATAATTCTCATCATTGCCACACATGGCAGTAGTCTCCATTTTCCACATCTCAGATGAGCAGCCTACAGACAGCACATGGCACTCCTCACAATACTCTTTTCAACCATCTGAAGTATTGGGCACTGCCGGCAGGGCAGCAAGAAGAGAGGCAGGGCTGCATCAGTCTGGGTTTGGACATGCTCCACACCAAGAACTCTGCATCGGTGAGTTTATCAAGCAGCTCTGCAGTATTTTTGCATGCATCAGTACTTTTTAAACAGCAACAGCACATCCATACATTCAATAACGTCCTGTATGAAACACAATCTCTCTCAAGGGCCCACTATTGCAAAACTGTCAGTGACGTGGGGTGTGTGCTCTCTGATGCATCAGGCACAGCAAACAAGGACGGAACACTGACTCCTACTCAGTTGTACACAATAGCTTTCACATTTAATCAGAGTCAACACAGGGCTTTTAAGATACCAAAATAACTCAAAACAAAGCCCAGTGATAGGTGAGTGGCAAAGGAGGAGTCCGGTATGATTCCTGATTGTCAACAAGAAGTCAGTAGGTGTAAACACTATTAAAAGTGGGACAATAAAAACAACCAGAGTGCTGGAAATTCACAGAATGGCCCAGGTTAGAAGGGACCTCAAGGATCACGAATCTCCAACCCCCTGCCACACGCAGGGCCACCAGCCTCCACATTTAATACCAGCCCAGGCTGCCCAGGGCCCCATCCAACCTGGCCTTGAACACCTCCAGGGACAGGGCACCCACAGCCTTTCTGGGCAGCTGTTCCAGCCCCTCACCACTGTCTCTGTAAAGAACTTCCCCTTACATCCAACCTCAATCTCCCCTCCCTCAACTTAAAACCATTTCCCCTCATCCTGCTGTTATCTACCCTTTCAAAGAGTTGATTCCCCTCCCCTCTGTAGGCTCCCTTGAGGTATTGAAAGGCTGCAATGAGGTCACCCCACAGCCTTCTTTTCTCCATGCTGAACAAGCCCAGCTCCCTCAGCCTGTCTTCATAGGGGAAGTGGATCTTCATAGGGGAGGTCCAGTCCCCTGATCATCTTTGTGGATCCAAGATGAGCTCTCAGAGAAGGCCAAAATCTGAATCAGGTTGAAAACAGTGATTCCAGCTTATCTGTAAGCATTTAGAAACACTACTTCTAGCTGACTGAAAGTTGTTAAGACACAAAATAAATCACCAGTATTTACTATACAGACTTCCAGAAGCCAACAGGATTATAACTCCTATGTATATTTCAACTGTAAAATTAAGTAATGTGTGGCTATAAAACTTCCTAACGAGCTACAAGCAACAATGAGACCTGCAGAAGAATTTGGTAAAAGATGAGCATTAACACACCTTGGCTCACTGCAACATGAATAGTTTTCTTTTAATCTATCTTTCACGACTTTTAACAGACAAAACACGTTGCCTTCTGTCCTGCACTGCTTCACGACGTGAAATGCCAGCGGCTGCTGTTTGTTTCACGCCGAACTGCAGTCGTTTCACTCTGCTAACGGGTAAAAGACTTCGCAGCCCTGCTGGCTCGGAAGGCTTCATTATAAATCTTAGTTATTCACCCGGCCCGCAATAAAAGCACTGCAGCGTCCACCTTACAGCTGTCAGTGACCTCACACACCGCGGGGCTGGATTTCTCTCTCCGTTAGAAGCCCAGTGCGGAATAAAGAACAAAGGCGACAACGGACAGCGCGTAACAAGGAGCCGAAGTCCGCCGGCAGCCGAACAGAAACGGGGCCGTCGAGTGAACAAGAGGAACGCAGAACGAACGTCGCGGCTCACGGGATCCACGCGGCACTTCGGATGTTCTGCCGCACGACGGCCTAAGGGCGCTGACCGGCGGGGGGGGGGGAAAAACGCCCCGCAAAGGCCCGCACCACAGCCCGCACCAACCGCAACGCGCTGCCCGCCCGGCTGACATGGCGGCGGGAGGCAGGAGGGAGGTGTTAGGGGCGGGGCTTGCTGACGTATCGCGCTGACGTCTCGCGATGGCTGGAGGCGAGAGGGAGCCCGCCGCCATCCCGGCAGCCATAGCGACGACGCTACCCGCAGTGACGGGAGCAGGCGGGGGGGCGCCGCACAAAGGGGGCGCCGCGCGAGCCCGCAGCCAGCGGCCCCGAGCGGTGAGTGCGGGGCGGGGGGCGCCGCGCGACGCCTCTGGGGCGGGAGAGGAACGCCGCCTCCTGCCTGCTTCCCTCACCGGCACGGAGCGCCGCCGGACCCGGTGAGGCCGCGCTGCCAGGCCTCAGCCCCCAGCGCGGGCAGCGGGCCGGGGCCGCGAGGGGCCGTGAGGGGCTGCGAGGAGCTCCGGGGGGCTGCGAGGGGCTGCTTGGCGGGGGCGGCGCGCTGTGCCGGGCTGTCGGAGCGCCGCCGCCGCCTTGATCTCCGCCGCCGAATAACAAAGGGGGTAAATGGAGCGTGTGCCGTCGCTCCCGTTTCTCCGTCTTCAGTGGGTGCGTCTGCTGAGTCCGCTTAGAGCGTCTCCTTTCCCGCGTTTCTCTCAAGGAAGAGCGCTTCCCGCACTGAGCCCGCGCCGTCCTGACATTTGATCTGTGTAGCTGAACCTGGGGATGAAAGGCCACGTAGCGCCGAGCGGCGCAGTGTGGGTGTGAGGGCCGGGGCACAGCGCCCTTGTGCCCTCATCCGCCCCACGGATGGAGCAGAAGCAGAGCCCGGCTGGGATCCCGCGTGTCCCTGCTGCTGCGCATCCCTCAGGTGTGTCAGAACAAAGCTGCTGTTGTCACCTGGTCGGCGTTTGAAAAAGTCAAGGGAAAATAACTCTTGGGTTATTGGGTTATATTTGGGCTATGCTCGGGGCTGCGTTAAAAAGGGGGTGACCAGCAGGGAGAGGGAGGTGATCGTCCCCTTCTGCTTGGCTCTTGTGAGGCCCCATCTGCAGTGCTGCGTCTAGGCCTGGGGCCCCCAGCACAGGAAGGACATGGAGCTTTTGGATCGGGTCCAGAGGAGGGCAGTAAGGTGGTCAGAGGGCTGGAGCACCTCGCCTGTGAGGAAAGGTTGAGAGAACTGGGCTTGTTTAGCTTGGAGAAGAGAAAGCTGCGGGGAGACCTCATTGTGGCCTTCCAGTATTTGAAGGGAGTGTATAAACAGGAGGAGGAATGGCTGTTTACAAGAGTGGATAGTGATAGGACAAGGGGGAATGGCTTTAAATTGAGACGGGGGGGGTTTAGGTTAGAAGGAAGTTTTTCACACAGAGGGTGGTGAGGCACTGGAACAGGTTGCCCAAGGAGGTTGTGGATGCCCCGTCCCTGGAGGCATTCAAGGTCAGGCTGGATGCGGCTCTGGGCAGCCTGGGCTGCTGGTTGGTGACCCTGCACATAGCAGGGGGTTGAAACCAGATGATCATTGTGGTCCTTTTCAACCCAGGCCATTCTGTGATTCTGTAATGAATTGAGTGGATCAAGGAAGTTGTGCTGTTGGTTCTAAAAGGTGACTTCCTCTGGGAGTCTCCTGATTTCCAGCATCCTGAGGACAGTTCGGTGACACTTCTCATCACTCTGTGAAGTAGCAGAGGGTTTGGGAAGTCTCAGAGTGGTTCCACCAATTCTGATGTCACTGTCCACGCACTTCAGTGCTTTGCAGAATATGTGCCCTCCTAGATCAGCAAACTGAAGTGAGGTTAACCAGCTTGCTCAAGGTCACAGGGTCAGTGACAGAGCTGGCAATAATGGAATGCAGCCATCCCGACCGCCAGCTCTGTGCTCATCACTGGATGACTCCCAGATAATTGCAGGTAGTTTAAACATTGCATTGCGTAAGTGTGTTTTGAGGCCTTCACAAACTTTTGGAAAGATGAAACGTTAATAGATCTGCTTCAGATCTTATGCTCTGTTTGCACGGGGCTCACACTGGAGCTTAAACTTCTCCTGGCATTGGGAGAAATGTTGAGGACTTCGTGGCTTATTTTTTGAATATGTGCTCAAAAGTCATCTGTACATCAGTTATGTGTTTGTTAAGTAAATGGTGTGGAAAAGCTTCTTGTGTAGATTTAGAGGGTAGATGATGGGATAGAACAAACATAGATTACACCGTAATTACAGTTTTTAAAAGGAGAATGTGGAAACTATGGCTCTAAAGAGTCCTCTGAATAAAGTGTTTACCAAATGATGTTCTGTTATTTGCTACTGTTTGAGGAAAAAAGCCAAACAAGTGTGCTGGGAAGCCAGAGTGATGGGCTGCTGGAAGTTAAAATGGAATAAAAAGCTTCCCCCTCCTTGATTTATTTTTTCTGCACGTAATTGTTAAATAAAAACAAATCAGAACGGCTGTCATTTCTGAGCCAGAGAGAAGTTTCACTTCATGTTGTTGTGTTTTTTTTTCCTGTTAAGTTTATGAAGAAAGGGATTTCAGAGGAAATGCTGACAGTTCATGCTGGTGTGACACATGCATTGTATATTTAGTAGCTTCAGGGAGGAAAGATCCTTACTGAGCTGCAGAAAATATCATGGATAATGGTTGGTGTGGACTTCAGAGAGCACTGGAAAGCAGGCTGGCATTGCTCAGGTGTTCCACCTCAGCCCTGTCCTGCAGGGAGCATTGAGTTTGGCACAGTCCTAATGCTGGGTGGAGTTGTGCTGGTGGTCATAGAGACCACAGGTCTCTGTTTTATAAGGATTTGATTGTGCTTACATTTGTGTTCTGGGATTAATTCTGATGACCATAGGATGCACAAAATAATCTGGTAGGAGTTGCTGTGTCGTAGTACAGCATGGAGAACAGCTATGGCTCTGCCAGCATTTAAGTGCTCTGCCAACGGTGCCAAGGCAGCACTGCATAGCTGTGCTCTGGGCATCAGCAGGAGTCCTGCTCTAGGTTTGATACAGGCAAAGACATCTTGATGATACAGACATCCTCTGGTTGGGGGAGGGGGGAAAGAAAAAAAGATTGACAGCTTGTTGTTGATGAGCACTATGTGAAAGATGCGTGCTGTTATTCATACTAAATCGCCATATCTCCCCCGTGTTTGTACAACTTATAAGGCTGTCTTTGGGAAAAATACTTGTGCTGATATTACCTGGTGAGGTATCCCAGCAAGGCGACTTGTCAGCTGAAATAATTCTCTCAAAAGAAATGCTTGTGGCTTGCTTAGAAATCTACAACTTTATATCCCGAATGACACTGCTGTGTCAGCAAATGTGTCTGATGTAGAGCTGAGTTGGCCAGGTTTTACTTCTGCCAGTTTGAGTGCTAACTTCTTCAGCCAAGTTAAATAAGAAAAGGAAGCGGTAATGGGATGTACTTCTTTTTAGGGTTGGTAGCTTTCAGTGTGAAGGCTCGTGGAATCCAGGAACTTTTGTGCACTGTTACCAATGGATGTGTAAGAACAAGACCTGCTGGTAGGCTTATGGTGCACAGCTCTGCTGGTGCTGTGATGTGTGGGTTGGGAGCACCTGGCTGCTTGCTGTTGGCTGAGCTGAGGAAACTGGAGCTGTGCTGTGATGCCAGGAATCAGAATGAAACCCATGCAGTGTTTAATGGGGCTGTAGTACTCCCCATCCCTGGGGGTATCCAAGGCCAGGCTGGATGTGGCTCTGGGCAGCCTGGTCTGCTGGTTGGTGACCCTGCACATAGCAGGGGGTTGGAACTAGGTGATCATTGTGGTCCTTTTCAACCCAGGCCATTCTGTGATTCTATGATACTTCATTTATAATCATTAAATAAAAAACAAATGGTTTACATTTTAATAAATCTGGCCACTAAAATATCTGGTAGTGGTTGTACAGAAGTTTAAAACACTTACTAGGAAAACAGTTGTTCATTTCAAGAAGATGGCTTATATATCTGATATGTATAACGTATGCAGTATGGTATGTTTGAGAAGCAGTTGTTCTCATATGAACTTGCTGTATACTGTGTTAATTGGGGGGGGGGGGGGGGGGGGGGTGGAAAGAAATAATAAAGTACAAAATCTGTGCATCAGAAGTTCCAGAAGAAATTATTTCCTATGCTGATTATTTGGCATTTAGTCATGTTAATAATATAATAACATATTTGATGTATATTGATCTATTTAAATGGCACAGTGGATCTCATTTTGCAATGGCTCATACAGTTTTGCAGGGAATATTGTTTACAGCTGCTCCACGCAGTGATCTTAGAGCTTGTTCATTCCTCTGAAACAAAATGGATTTATGACAATTCTAAGAAGCACCACAGAGCCCAAATTGCCACTCACAGATCTGTTTCCTTTTCCAGTCCCTTCTTAATAAGGTAGCAGAGCATCAGCTTTGGAATGCTGTCATTGGGGATTTGTTTTCAGAGTATTCTTAGCAGCATTTCAGTGAAGCGGAAATCAACCTGTGCTCTGCAAAGAAAGTGGGCCCAGGGAAAGGTGTTCCAGTGAGAGCAGTTCTCTAACAAGTTGCTATTTTAAAGGAGTAAAGAAATAGAAGAGCTTAACAGGAAGCACAACCTGTAAATTCAAAGATGGGACTACAAAAATATGTTCTAACAAACATTCATTTCTGTCATGTTTCAAATACGAAGCGTCCATTTGGTGCTCGGAAATGTAAACATCACGATGTTTTGAATGCAAAAATCCAAGCTTTTATTTTTGTTTGTTCAGGATGCTATGGGAATTCAATGCTAGACATCTCAGAAACTGAATTTGTTAAGGTGCAACCAGATCAGGTTATTTGTCTGGAAAACAGCTGGAACAGATGTTTGTAAAGCTGCATTGAAAGTAGAAATCACAGCTCGTGAGCCTGTGGGAACTTTTTATTCTTTTATTACTTTCTACTGTAGAATAAAGCTGAGCCTCACAGGGCACCTTCAGTTTGATAATAAAACTAGAGGAAGTACAATAAAATCTGACAATCTTGGGGAAAGAATATGTGAAGCTGTCTCACTGTGTTCTGTCTACAGTGTGTGAGATCACTGGCATGCAGTGTGTGCTGAGGAATCTGCCCTTAATTTTATTGGACAAATTACATTTGGGATTGTTGCTCGATCAGGTCAGAGGTTCTGGTTTTAGTTCTGGAATGAGACTTGGAATAAAAACTGTGGGGGTGGCAAAGGCGAATTACGATGGTTACGTTTTGTTTAGAAGCAGAGTTGGTAGAAAACCTTTCTCATTTCTTAACCTAGTAATAAATCCAACATATATTTGGTGTTATTCATCTCAGTTAATTTTCGATTCATTGCCAGTAACTACCGTGCAATCATAACAAGACCTTAGTTTAGACAAAGCACGAAGATCTTCCCCATTCCTTTGTTCTGAATCTGCCTGTGTGAGCAGATACCTCAGTTACACTTCATCCAGGAACGTCTGCATAGGTCACGGTGCAGCGAGGTCCTTTCAGTGATGCCTGCTGCTGCCTTCCACCTTTGTTTCCTCATTTTGCTCTTTTCTCAACTGTTTGTTTTCTGAGGTGAGAGTAGCATTTTTGTGTTGTTTGCTTTGTGTTGCACAGTCGTGTCACAGAGTCATGGCAGACTGGGGGCTGAAGAAGTGCTAATCCATTTCTCTTAGAGCAGTTTGTTAAATAGATGCAATGTGATGCAAATAGAAAAGGCATTTCCACATTTTTGAAAGACAGTATTTGGTTATTCATCTACCTGTATACAAGTTCTACCTTCTTACATCTTTATTGTCTGCCTCAGTTTAATAGAGGTTCAGGGAACAACCTTCTTACCTTTTCTCTTTTTTCCCTTTTTCCCTTCAGAATTGCCAAAATGCTTTGGAATTCTTAAACGAATCTAAAACTGAAGTTGCTGAAGATACAAAACTCATAAGAACACAAGAAGCAGCAAGGAGGATTCAGTGCCAATGCAGCAACAAAGAAGACAGCCAGAGTTAGTGGAAGGAAATCTTCCTGTTTTTGTTTTTCCTACAGAACTTATATTTTATGCAGATGACCAGTCGACACACAAGCAGGTGTTGACTCTATATAACCCCTATGAGTTTGCCTTAAAATTCAAAGGTGGGTTTCTTAGGTTAAGTTGTATTTAAGGATTAGTTGGTGATCTTGAACAATCCAATTATAGTTCATGTAACAAATCATATTTGCGACAAAACCAAAGCCCTGTCTTCACATATATCTGTTGATGAAATAACTGAAGTGTTAATTTGTGACTTGTCACCTCTGCTGTCCTTTCCTTTGCAGTTCTTTGTACAACTCCAAATAAATATGCGGTGGTTGATGCGACCGGTGCAGTGAAGCCTCAGTGCTGTGTTGATATGTAAGTAAAAAGTGGTTTATTTTTCCCCTGATAGCGTGACATCTGATTACCTTAATTTCCTTCATTATTGTAAGAGGTAATAAATGATAGCATACACAGCATAAATTACATAAATATTACCATTTTTTCCTGATCTCTTGTATTCTTGTGGCCATCCAGTCTTTACTGTTCTTTTACTCTAGGGCAAAGGTAACAATTTGGAGATTGCTCCTTTAGTTTTCTCTTTAAGCATAAATAAAATTCTATTAAATGCATCCTGTAGTATACTTTGTAAACCATCAGTGAGAGTATGGAGTCTCTGAGTACTATTTTGTTATTTCTAACAAGAAGAACAAGACCACCCCTAGGGTTGGGATTTTTTTGTGAGAAATGTTTGTTTGCAGATTGACAAAGTGAAAATGTATGAAACTCTACTGAACACACTTTCCTGGGACGTATTTAACAAAGGTACCTTTGCCCATCTTTTACCCAGACCACCTGTCTTGTACTCCCTGCTCTGCTCTCTCTCTTCACCCCCCTCCCCCCTTTACTTCTCCTTTCAGGTCCCAACACAATAACTGAGGAAAAATGAATGCTGGTTAAGTTACTTCAATAACATGTAGGACCTGCAGGCTGCTAAAATTCAAAGTAGAGGAAGAACCAATAGATATGATAAAGTTGACCAACTTTTTTCATTGTGTTTGCAACATTGTGAGGTACAGATAGAACCAAATTAATGAGAATATCAGTAAGCTACTAGTAGAGCTTAGCAGACATTTACACAGTCTTAATGTCTAGTTCATCTTTGCCTTAAACAAATGTATTAAATAAGAGGTATGCCTGTTTCCTGGGGAGTTTTTTGTGTGGCAAAGAAAACCCCATCTGGTTCTGTTGACGTTGTTGTCCAATGTCAGTGTTTGCTGCAAAGCTATGAGCAGTGCTAGGTAAGTGTGGCCACTTGCCAGATAAACGTATTCTGCTGAGTTTCTAATTATGCAATGGCCTCTGAAAAGAAACATGAGAATGTATCTGTTTATAAGGATCTACAGAAAACATCTTTTTGCTTGGCAGCAGATGCGTGTTCTCATAGTGCACCATTATGTACAGATTTTGTTTAGGTTGACCACATACTAAGAGGAGAAAAAAAACTATAAAGGAAGTCTTAAAGGGAGAAATAATTTATCAGAACAGCAGATTTAGTTCTCAGGGTTGTATGAAAGTATTTTTGGGGGAAAATCCTTCTGCTTTAATGAAAGCACTCACCCAACCACCACTGAGCTTTTTGAAGACTGACATAAGCACACTGCTTGGTTTCTAAAGTAAAACCACAGACATTTCTATGCCCATCTTGCTTAGGAGGGAAGACTTAGTTTCTATTTCCTTGTTGAACGAACGGTCTGTTCAAACTCTATACTACTTACAAACACTTGCTCTGTGCTTATGATTGTAGATACCTTCTTGTGGTACAATTCCTTTAAAAGAAACCAGAAACAAACATCTGTTTCTTGTAGCATTTTAATGCATATGTATCACAAAGATACTGCTCTTATAATTGTTTCAAAAAAACGTATCCTGTATTATTAAGGGCAAAACCACTTTTTCCCCTTGGGATGTGGCAACCTTCTTGAAGCCATATCACTTATACATAGGTGTTTTTTCAGGTTAGCTATTATTATCTTAGAAATTTAGAGTAGCCTCTTGTAAAGAAGAAGAAAAAAAATGTCTTCCACTCCAGAAAAAATACTTTGTTTTAACTCTGAACTGTTATGACTTAAAAACCTGAATGTTTTCTTTTTTTAGTGCTAGATGGGTATTTTCATAATGAATCATAAATGCAGAGAGGAGGCAGGTGAGCAGAGCAGTGTGCAAAGGTCTGTATTGCCTTTGATCAGTGTTATTTTTAAACTGTGCCTTTTACATGTCCTGCATATGATTTTTTTCACATTAAATACCATAAAACTAGAAGTAATGTAACAGCTATCACAGTGCCTTAACTTTAAAACCATCTTGGTCAATTTGTTCAAAACAGCAGAGTTCACAGTGGTTGCTAGACAGTACAAAAGTTTGTGAGGGAATAAATGGACTCCAGGCATGGCTCAGTGTTTGCCTATGCTGCAGTTAGGGGTATGATTGCAGCTTGTGTAGATAACAGCAGGCCTTGCTTTTGCTAGCTGGTCAAGTGCCTGCAGTATTTCAGTTGAGGCTGCAGAATATGCTCAAGGTAGCAGGACTGCTGAGCAAAGCTTTGACAGCACAGAGCTCTACTTCTGAGAGCCAAGCTTGCTCACTGAAGGATGGAAAATGTTTATATAGGTACATAACTCTAATTTTGATTGCAGTTACGTGCCTTAAACTGGTGAGTTTCCGAATTTGAAAATCTCTTTAAATCTAGATGACTCTCAACTCATAGAGAGAATTAGTTTTGCTTCTGAGAAAATATAATTTCAAAGCTTTGAGCCTGCTTTCCTGAAGAGACTTCTGCCATCACCTTGTCTGTCCAAGCATTTGGCAGTCCTTTTTATCCCTATCTACCCCACATCCCCCTCTACCTTTTGATATGTTGGACAGCATAGAGCAAAATTGTTTTAAGAGGAGGCATCTTTCAGATAATGGATGTTTTGTGAAAAGTGGCAGTCAGGTCCCTAATGGTGTGTTCTGAGAAAGAATAACTGTTGGTTGTTTTTTTTTTGGCCAGCCAATTGGAGCAGATATATTTAGGAACTAGAATACCCTATCATGGTGCAGCAAACACAGGGAGGAGAGAGATGAGGCAAGATCAGATCTTCAAGAACATTGAGTGACTGAGGATAGAATGGGGATGTGAACTATTGCAGTGCAGCTGCGTGGGGAAAACAGGGGAGACATTGGCATTGCAGGGCATGATTCCACGAGACATCATTTTGACCAGCTCCTTTGCTTGAAATTGTTTTACTCTGCAGTGTGATCCGTCACAGAGATGTTCGTGCTGCTCACTATGGTGTGATAGATAAATTCCGTCTGCAAGTGTCTGAGCAGAGCCAGAGGAAAGCACTGGGGAGAAAGGAGATTATTGCTACTCTGCTTCCATCTGCAAAGGAACCACCACAACAAAAGGAAGAGGAAGAAAAACGAATAAAAGAACACCTGTCTGAAAGTGTCTTTTTTGAGCAGACTTTGTGTCAACCAGGTAGTTGAAATCTTTATCCATCCTGTTCTCTGAATCAGTTTTGAATAGCTTAAATAATAGAAAGACTAGACTAAAATAAGCTTTAAAATAATTCTTATTAGTTACCTTTATCACCAAAGGACGATTGCACTCAAGAAGCAAACTATGACAGTTCTGCTTGTGCTGTCTTGATTAATAATAATTTTCTTCTTTGTCTGAAAAGTACAAAGAAGCAAAATTGCTAGCTGGAAATTCTTCATGTGTTTTGTATATGATGAAGTGAAGCTAAAGTCTTGGGCAAAGCCTGGATCAAACAGCTCAAAGTGACAGGGAGAGAGAGAAAAGGCTGGAGTCTTACTGGAAGTGAATCTGAATGGATCCTCAATTTCTGCTGAATTACAGTGCAATATTCAAAATCTGCACTGCTTGCATTCTCATGACAAGAATAAAAATAAGTTCCTGAAAAGAAATTGACTTGCTTGAGGCTGTTTCTCCTGCTAAAATCAAACTGCGTCAGCACTTATAAATAGTTTGCTGGCTGGTGAAACACCTTGTATTAAGAGAAGAAAAATACAGATCCATCTCAGTACATATTGTAGGAGGATACGTGGTTAAACTAAACCTACACTATCCCTGGGCCCACAGAACACTTTGTTAATGGGAGAGTTGTTCCAGTACAGAGGGTTTGAACTATTCTGAACAATCTGATATTGGTCTTAATCCAAACACTATTTCTTTTCTTTAAACCTTTAATTAAATTATATTGCTTGCTTACAGAAAAGCAGTAAACAGCAACTTATGGTCTTTGCATATAACCTGCAACCTAGAAATAACAGTCTACTGGAATTAAAATAGGACACAATGCCAGTCACAGTGAGGATAGAAAACGTTGTTGAAAGCATTTGTTAATTTCTAACAGGTGGTTCTTAGCATTGTCAGATGTTCAGAACTTGGTTAGGAGTATTCAGCTAACACATTAACAGCTTGAAGTGTGTCACTGAGGAGGTTCCAGCCATTAAACTGCAGCACAGCAAAGAGCACAGAGGATAAATGAATCTATAGTTTGCGTTTCCTTGTTTGGGTGATACTGGATTGTTGTGGTAGTTCAGTTTTTAAAGCAAGTTAAACATGCTACTGAGCTGTGGCATGTAATCTGGTCCTGGGGCAGGCCTTAAATTCTTCCTTAAAGAAAGAGGGAAAACTCACCCGGGCCAACAACCTGTGCTCATGCTCTAGCCAAGACTTGTTCTGGAGGTGTAAGAGTTTTCTGCCTGTGTACCTCCTTTCAGTGTTCATTTCCAATTAAGTACTAATTGCACAGGGAACATATCAGTGTCAGGATGCATAGTGAAACCTCAAGCATTGCTGAAACATCTAACTGCCAGGAGTGTGTATATATAGCTACTAGGCCTGGCAGGCTCTGTTCCTCTAGAAGGAAGAGATTTGGAAAGTCATGTGAAAACAAATTCCAGCATCAGCCTTGGAACAGGGAGCAGCCTCCTGCACTGCAAGATGCAAAATGCTTAGGAAAGTGGGTGTAAGTTGTTTTCCATCCCCTCCAAACTTGAAAATATCAAGGTAGTGCTGCTCTGATGTTATATGGGTAGATGTTCCTTACAAGTGGTACTGTTTTGTTTTTCAGAAAACAGACCTGCCTCATCGGGACCGAGTTTACTAACAGTCTTCCTGGGAATAGTGTGTATTGCAGCACTAATGCTACCTACATTGGGGGAAATGGAATCCCTGGTGCCTCTCTACCTCCATTTAAGTGTGAATCAAAAGTTAGTTGCTGCTTATGTTTTAGGTAAGTATTCTGGATTGTGTGTTTTAGTGGAGCTTTTGTGATTTGGGAAACTTCTCAGCTGTTTGTCAGCGGCTTCAAGAAACCTGGAGACAAAGAACTGCCTTGCATTTTCTTTTCCATCCCCACTTATATTTTAAGTTACAGCCAGAATGATAAATAAGGAAAAATTGATCATAAATATTTTAGACTAGATTTTAGTCAATGTTAGATACAGGCTTCTGTGTACTAGTTTTCCTTTCATTTGGTGACTGGCCCAATTGCTAATGCCTATAATCATCTGCCAGCAAAACTGAGTGGAATGTATTATGTTTCTTACACTGAATACAGAGTTAATCTGTTGCAGAACCTAGAACTCTTCTGGTTTTATTTCTCTCTCCCAGCCAAATGAGCTGGTCTGAAAGACTGTGTTCATTGTTTTCTTGATAAGCAGTTGAAATGTTCAAAAATAAATGGTTATTATTGCTTACTAAGAGATCACTGCCATCCACAACTCTCTGCGATTGCTAACTTGCTCCTAAATTAGGAAGCATTGATAAGTTACACGCTTCATTTGATTTGACTATTTTCCTGTAGCTATTTCAGATTGGAAGAGCACTCACACTTAACTCAGTTCTCCCATCCCACTACCTGTCAGAAATGAGAATTTAAAGGAAAAGACCTAGGCAGCTTCAAACTGAGTGCTAGAGGTGAGGTAGTGGTGGGAAAGAATGCAAGATCTTGTTGGTTAAATGCACACAGTTTAGTGACTGACTTTACTGAATTCATCTGCTGAAAGGGTTTTAAATCTCACCTGTTGCTAACCAGAAGCCTACATCTTTATCTGAGCTGATGGCAGTGTATTTTCAGATGAGAATCTTGCAGTAATCCTGGTTTTATTTTTACCTCTAGTTTTGAAAATAGTTCCAGTTTCTGCTGGTGACAATTATAGTATTAAACCATTTGAATTCATACATTTGCAACAACCTAACTGTTTCTAGGTGTGTTGTGAAGTTCCTACAGGTCTTGATTCTACTGGGGCTGCCAGCAGGGTTCTTACTGCTCACAAAAAGGCTCCTCTGGGTACAGCACTTGTCTACAACACAAGTAGATTGCCCTTAAGAAGGTGCAAACACTTTCTTCCACAATGAAGTACAACTGGATTGTTTAGTTTTTAACTGAAAAGGGATGTTTGTGCCACACCAATGAGTCTACATGACAATGGAGAAGAATTTGCTTTACAGAAATGAGTTAAACCCATACATGTGGTGCAGGTTGTTCTGTTGCACCTTCCAGAAGCTTGTTACTCTGCAGTGATTTAAATAATCTAAATTAGGGCCTACAGCAGTTCTGGTAGTTGGGATTGCCTGAGCTAATGCAGACCTTGACAAATAGCTAAACTATAATTCCTCTTTAATGGGATGATGAAATGCTTGTCTAATGGAAAGCAGTATTACAATTCTGTCATGCTTTTATCTTTAAAATCTTTATCAATTAAATAAGTTACACAGTATTTAGAGGCAACATGGCAAAAGAGTCTCAGCAATTTCTTTTATCTGGTGAAATCTGTAGGCTGTAAGATCTCTGCCGTGAAAGGCTATTATAGAAATGTATTCCAAGCCTGAAATAAGATTGGCTAAGAACTGATGAATTACTATTCTGATGTTACAGAAGGCCTGTATGTTTTTCCATATGCCTCTTTGCCCTGTACTAAATAAATTCATGTCTATGAACTTTTTTCCTTCATCAACACATAATGGCAGTGAATTCTTCAGTATGGCAGTAGTAGGTTTTCTAACCCTGTATTTTCTGCTTTCATCCCTGGAGCCTATTTTGAATTGTTTGGGTGGTTTTTTAGGCCTCTGTCAGAGCAGACTTTTCTTTTCCCCTCCCTTCTTAAAGGTCACAGCCTGCAGAAAGCTCTCTGTGCAGACTGATCAAAGACTAGTTTAGGACAAGTATTATTCTGCAGAGAAACGAATAAAAAACCACCTTCTAGCGTTTAGCTAACCTGCCTTACTGATGACTCAGCATTTGAATTACACTGCCCATAACCATCCCACATCAAAACCAATGGCTTCCATGTCAAACTTAATGCTTAGATTTTAACATGGATGAGATTTTCCAGCAGGCAGTTGGATGGCTGTACAGAGCAGTTACAGCCTCTTTGAGATTTAGCTACAAGGCAACGATTCACTAAAATGTAACAGTGATTTTTGTCTACATCAGAATTTGGAGCAATACTTCTAGTACTTATGTAAGGGATCTGCATGAACTCCTTCTGCATGCATTACTTCTGCTTTATTTTTTGCCCTGTGAAATGATAACTGTCTTCTCTATCTCATAAAATTAAAGCACTTAGTTCTCAATCCTTTCTTCCAGGTCTCATCACCATGGTTATTTTGAGAACATGAGCAATGACTTAACAGGACATCAAACACCTTACTGTATATTCACATCATGAATGTGGACTGCCTTTTATTCCCATTGGGCTCATCAAGATGCTAGCAACTCTGTTCAGTGATCTAAGATACCTTCAGAAGTGTAATATATTTTAACTATGTATAATAAATGAAAGACTCAAAGCACTTTTAGGTGCTTCTGTAACAGACAGCTATGAAATGTTCAGTGATACCTGTGAAAATAATTTGAAACACTTTTATATTTACGCCTACTGTAAAAAAATCCTTATTAAAGCAACATTTGTTATTTTTAGTCTATGTTCACATCAGTGCGTGATCACTATAAAAGCAAACTGTCATGTAAAGCGTTCCTTTGGTTTGTGTCTGTACATGCTGAGGCTGATGCCTAACACTTCTGTATATGTACCAGAAGGATGGCAGTCGTGGCTAATCATTGAAGCAAATGGAAAATTTCATCAGTGAAACTATGAAATAAACCATTAAATTTAGGTGAAGTAGTAATTCTCAAATTCCTTACTTCATTGTTACCGATGTATCACTGAGTGCTCGTTTTCTTACCTGGGGAAGTAATTTCTGCAACAGACATTTTGTATCGACTGTAGACAATAAAGACCAGTTCTGTAATCAGATCCCTTCGTTTCTTAGGGCTGCATGCAACCTGTGAGCTACGTGGCATTAAGAGAACCGGAACTCACACTGCACATTAATATAGAATTCAGCACATTTCCCTATTTCACAGACCAAACTAAGCAGAGAGCAGCAAAGGCATTTTTGTCTCTACCTTCCCCCACCACACCTTACAGCTGAGGCAGGATTTCTTTTGTATGAAAAACTCCTGCTCAAAGTCCAGTGTTACATTCCAGGTGAACATTTACCCCATTTCACATTTCATTGTAGAGATGTTTTATATTACAATATTTCTATTACTTCATTTCACTATGACTGCATTTGGTTCATACATACAGATTTATAAGGAGTCTATATAATAAATATGCTTTGATTTGTATGAGAAGCATTTTGGAAGTTAAACTTTCCCCTCCTGCATGTTACGGGTCACTTTTCTGGATTTTGTGCACAGAAGCACAAGGAAACCACACAGACATTGCTGTTTAAAAAAGGATAAGGATGAATTTACATTAATAACTACTGTAAATTTCTTACATGTAACACACCAAGTCTTTAAAGGGCAATAAAAATGTTACTTCCGCTTGATCGCCAGGAACTGAGACTGTCTCATCTATCAGCATCAGGTGATAAAGAAGCAGACATTAATAGATCTTAAAAAAAATAAATAAATGTTGGTTTGAGCTCTTGGTGTTCCAGACCTGTGCTACAGCCAGAGCTCTCTTCCAGTTACAGACACAGAGGTAGGCATGGCTCAGAGTTTTCCTGCTGCTATGGAGCTGCATTCCTGTTGCTTGGCTGATGTTTTTAATCACCCGCAGTGTTAACTTGGAGTTTTGTGAGACACACATTGCCAACGTTCATTTTCATGGCATTCAGAAAGCAGCAGCCAGCATGGAACAAACACCTTGAGCAAAGAAATTGGGAACAGGGTGTTATCAGCAACCAGGAGAACTAAAACACTGGAATGTTTCTTGTTCAAGGTCAAGCCAGGAACAACACACAGATAAAGTTTCCACGCACAGCGTAACTCAGCAGCTGTAGATAAAGCTCATGCTTAGGCAGAATAAACACGAAAAAATGCAAATTCTGACTCTCATTTCAGGGAGATGACAACACAGTCACAGATCTACTCTAACATTGGATAAACGAGACCTGAGCACAGCTGCAGTTTAGAACTGGGGGAACACATCACCTTATGCCACAGCAAGGCACAGGGAGACACTGGGTCTCCTCTGGGGTGGGTGTACAAGGCTTAGAACATTCAGGATGCATTCATCTATCTGCGAGCAGGTACCTCCGGTACCCTGAGGGCTGTTTAACAGGGCTGTTGCAAACACTGGATGCCTCTGGAAATGAGACCTGAGACAGTGAATACACTTCCTCTTCAAACACCAGGAAAAATAGTTAAGTGTTCACGTCATTTCCCATTCCTGACTCCTTAAGACAAACAAAACAGTCATTTCCTTGAGTTGGAGAAGTATTTTGAGCAGACAGTTAGGAGCTCTTTAAGATCACCCAGCAGAAACAATCAACTTGTTTACCCATAACTTGCTATGGCATTGGTATCTCAGACAAGCAATGCTGGCAGGCAGGAAATGAGAGTGCTATGAGGATCCTCTCCAGCTGCATCACTCCCAGCAGCTAGAGGTGTGGTGCACCATCTCCTTCAGATGTTTGCCTTGTCTGATGAGAAAATGTTTAGATTTCCCCCTTTTGTTCTGAAGGAGCGAATCACAGAATGCTTATAACTACAATGGATCCGACACAACCTTTCCAGAGCTCCAGGGACAGACAGGGCCTCACACCATCACTTCATCCCAGCAGGGAGCACAGCTGATGTCCCTGAGGCTGGAAAGTGGGCCCAGTAGCCTTACACAGAAATAGCCTGAAAAAGGACTCACCTACTGCCCACGTTTCTCAAGATGTGCCCAGGGAACATAAGCAAACACACAGTCAGAGGGTTGCAGTTCCTGCTTTTACTTGAACAGTTGAATGGTGGCGTTTGTGGCAGCTCAGAGAAGTCATGCACAGAACTGTGCCTCCAACAGCAAAGCAAAGAAACGCTTTTTGGAATCAACTAGCTAAGAATTCTCAAAGTCAACTGCATGTAATTTGATGTTCATACAAGTATGTACTTGCATACAGCAAGTGTGTGATAACGAGCAAGCCTCAACTAGAGGCAAAAAAAATCACTGTATTTCAGTCCTTGTTTTTGCAGTGCACACTGAACATACACGGCTTTCAACCTGCAGAAGCTCTCTGCTGTAAGCTAATGAGCTGCTGACTTTACACAATAAACCAAAGCTAACGTTTACCAGCTCTCATGAAGTTACAAAGCTCCATAACTACACGGATAATAAAATGTGGAATTAAATGCAAGTGAAGTAACACAGGCTTGGTCTGTGAAACAGCAGAGAATACTTACACAAAGGAATATATTAAGCAAGAGCAAAATCATGACTACAGCAGCACAAACCAAAGCAATGGCTGCCTTCAGTGTGAAGAAAAGGCTGATGAGGGCTGCCTGAGTAACGGGTTCCCTGTGACACCTCTCCTGTGGGATTCAGACATGTCCAAAACGAAGAGCTACTGCTGAAGTCAATGTGCTTGTAATGAAAGGATCTTGATTTATTTTTAGCAGGAAGCTTCCTGCATCAGTTTCAGTGCCACCACCTGATTTAAGCTACTTGAAAGACTGGAAGTCAAAACAGTGCACTATTTTTGTGCCACAAAAACCAACGCATGATACATACACCATGGTTTTGATTTTCCTCCGCAGAGGTGGGAAGCAGCAATAAGAACCAGGTATCCAAAGAATAGAACCTTTACCTCTTCCTACTTCAGTTCATGTCCAGTGAAATGACAAATATTTACATGCCATAATTCATCATAGGAGAGAGTGCTAAATAAAACAGTTTTAATCTGGTGCCAGATTTGCCTGAAGAATCTTCATGGCCTGCCTGTTTCTTGGGCCCGGGTTCATCACATCTACCAAGGATGCGCATATTCAGAAACTACAGACCAAGTGAGAAGTGAGAACACTGTACTGTTACAGGTTAAGATCAAATCATCCACAGCGTAATCCTTGAAAGCAGACAATACACAAAGAAGCGAGGTGGCAATTTTTATATCTAGTTATTGAACAGGATGTTTTAAGCAAAGTGCTCCTCTGTGGATTGAGACAGTTTTAATTATAGTATTTTAATTGTAAACATTCAGTGACACTTACAAATATTTTAACTCTGTGCTTATGAGAAGAAACAACTTAAACTCCACCTGACAGCTGGTGACAAGAAAGGAACGAAGAGCTCACATATTCTAATAGCAATTCCCGAACCTCTCTATTTTAAATTCCAAATGCAACATATGCAAAAACATAAAGCGAACACTTTTCAAGTGACATCTGCTAAGAAATGCTCAAGCTGTTACGTAGCTTGAAGCTGGCTGGTGGAGCTCCAGCAGTCACTTCTGTCGTCAGTGATTTCATCAGCAGCTCTGGGCTCACAAACACACAACTGACCCGAGAATCACAAGATTGCCTCACAAGAACACATAAGACTTCGCAGATCTATTTTGCTTGTGCAACTTAGCTATCACTTACACCCCAGTCTTCTGAAGAAAGGTGAAAAGAACAAGTTTAGGATTAGGTTCTCATACTAATGATCAGGAGGACAGCTGTTGGGTATTCAGATCAACCGACTTGCTGACAACACACAGAAGACCCTAGCAAATTAATCTGCCTGATGCACTGGCTCATTTTTCCTGGCATTCGTATCACTCTCCCACCATGAAGTATCTGTTCCTCTGCTAAATGCAGCAAGTGCTCATTCCAAAAATACAATCCCCTGAGCATTGAGCACTGGCACGGTTATCAGTGTTCCCTGGGCAACTGGGAAGGTAAACCACAAAGATTACTTTTTGGAAATGGTTTTATTCTTCAGTTTTCCAAGAGTTGTGCTGCGGATTTTAGAGCCAACTTCAATGCTAAATAAACAAGGGTGGAAATGTGATACAATAGATACTCTGAGTTAGAAAGAAAAAAGTTTAATCACAGACTAGAATAGTAATGCAGTTACCTTTCTAACACAGCACAGAAACAGAAAACCTTTTTTTTTTCCATTTATTGGCACTTATTTGAAAAGCATAAATATCCAACAGAAAAAAAGACAAGTTGACTTGCACACAGCCATGGAACCCCCCACCAATGCATCTTTCTTGTAAGACTGGAACAGACACCCAGGGGCCCATTGTTAAGAAAAAAGTAAGATGAAAAAGTCAGTCTTGCCCTCACCACAGAAAAGTGAGCGCACAGCAACTCTTTGGCACATCATCTGAAATTGCAGAACAAAACTATGCCATATTAGATGGCAAGGAGACATTACACACAAGTTCATCCATCGGCCACAGTGCAAAAGACAGTCTGAATAATAACAGAGAAAGAATTTGCAGGCAGGAAGTTGGCTACTGCAATAATTTAAAAGGAATTAAATCAGAAGCAAACCATGATATACCTTACTTGAAAAGTGTAAAGCTATTAAATATGTTCTATTTTTTCCCTACAATATAGGTAACTAGTTGTTGGTCCTAAAGTCACTAGGCAGTAAGTCATCCATTTCTACTTCTGATGGCTGCCATCCAAAGCTCCATCCATGTGAATATTTTGCAGCAGAATTTAAAAACGGGCTTCTCTCCTACTTGAGGATCTTTCCAATCTTCTCATTACAAAGATTCAGCATTCAAAAAACAAAGCATTTTGCTCTGTTATTGACCTCTCTGGAGAGAAGGCTTACAACCACATGGTTTAGATGCATACACACGTACAATGGGGGAATCCAGCTGGGGAAGTTCAATTCCATAGCAGGAGTCAGCCACCAAAATGAAGTTGCCACAGGAATGTTTGGAACAGTTCTCTATGCTGGTTTACAAATTTTTCCTCTTGTCTGGGGAATTTCAGAGTTGAAATCAGGATGCCTCAACCCAATGACTTTTCCAATGAAGTACAAGAACCCTGAAACACAGCGGATCACCAAACTCTACACTTCCAACCAGCACCCGAAGCTTACAACAGCAGAAAAACCCTGGTGCTGTTATTCAAGGCAGTAACATCAAGAGATTAAATTCTGAGGTGATCTGATCACCTGAACCTGTATAAAAGCATTCATTGCCCCTCTTTGTTTTCATCCATCGAAAGTCATACACAAGGACAAATACTGCTTGTTAGAATAATGCACTTTTGGAGTACTAAATACTAAAAACTTACAACTTAATGCTTTGTGCTAAACATGATAACTATTTTTTCCAATGAAAAGATTAATGGAGCTTCTACCACTCTAATACATCAGGTAAAAGAAGAAAAACACAAAAACCCAGAAGATTCCACATTAACTTTGGGTTTAGTCACAACAGCAGTCCTGATCATGAGTAAAATCCAAGACACACATCTAAGGTGACAATACACCAGCTTGTTCTTTTGGAATCTAATTAGAACAACAGAATTCAGTAAAGTCCATCCCAACAGAGGACAGGGACCAATTATCCCCCCCTCCCAATACTCTCTTTCAGATGTAGAGCAACAGCAAAACAACCTAGTGCACACCAAGGGAATAAAAACAAATTAGTAAGCTGCTTCATTGGTTTAAGACTGAGGACAAACGTGATTTATGTCACTACACAAAGCACCACTTCATATCAGCAAGGACGCTGCCTCTTGTCTGCTGGAGAGCCAAGTCTTCCGCATGCATACAGTATTTTTAACTTACACCAACAGGAATAAATGCATAAGAAATCAACAGCTTGGATACTGATGTCAGCATCAAATATGTTTGCAATTCAAATGCTTACTGTATTTCAGTAAATGTCATACAAATCACTAGAAACGTGAATTCCTCCTCAAGGAACTAATTCTGGAAGTTCTCTCGAAATAATGACATTTCTGGAAGTTCCTATGAGGAACAGAATCACATAAAAGACTCAGTTACACACAACAGGAAGCCTTATTGATATCCAGTCTGTTTCTTGGTATCCATTAGCAGACATTTGCTTCTCAATCGATAGGTAACTTAGCTGTAAGATCTACAGGTAAAAATGGAGATCTGGAGTCAGAAAGTGACACTGGAGAGCCGGTGCTGGCGCCAGCTTCAGCTGGTGAGTCACAGGAAGAGCCTGCACTGCTTCTGTTGTCATCGAGGGTGTGCGCCGACAAACTGAAAACACAGCGACATCACGAGATGAGAAGTGAAGCCCTCCAGCTTTTCTTAAAAGTTCCGAATATCGGCGCCTATTCATTATGAGCCCATTTCAAGAACAAGCACACGCCTCTGAAGGAATGGTAAACTTCACATTTGAAATAGACCTGTACCAATAATGCACCTTGCCATCTCTTTCAAACAGACACAGCATCTGCCGCTTTCTCTTCAGCTTACCCCAAATAGTTCACTTTTTTACCAGTGTTGCAAGCTTTACTCCCATCTCTTACAAGGTCCTCATGTATCCAGATGCTCTTTTCTGCTTATTTCACAGCACGCAAAGCACCGTTTTGTCACCAGTGCCAACAATAAAACATTTTCAAGAATTACCATCTTCTAAAATAAGCAGCAAATAAAACCCATGCCTACTATGAGCAGGACATGCAGAAAAGCTGTTGTTTTCAAATACACCTATTTTACTATCACCATTGCAATGGGCTCAAAGCTTGTGCACACCTACGCACTTTAGATGACATCATAAACAATCTCACCTTGGTATCTGTCCAGGCATACCCTAGGTATTACTACACCCTCCCAACCAAAATACTAAATCCCCTTGCTATTTCATGTGGCTATTTTTTCATTAGTGCTTTTTATCTCCTCCTATAGCAGGGATGGTTGGGGTAGTCCAATCTGACTAAGAACAAAGGGGGAAAACAAAACAAACAACCTCCCCCCCCCCCCCAAACATTAACATCTGTATTTAATTACAATTTGAAACTGGATTTCAGAAGTTGCAAGCCATAAGGGATTTTTTCCTAAAGATTTTCAACTCCCATGTACTTGAAGCATGTTAACAGACAAAGACTGTCTATCTATTCTAGAAATTCTAAAGTTGAAGTGAACAGTAATGTCTGTCTGCTAAGACACCTTCAAGGCTTCAAAAACACAGGATGTTTGCACTGATTCAAAAGAAATATAACTCCAAGTGTGAGCATTGCTAGATGAAAAAGAGACTTGTAGTGCCTCTGATGCAACCTGCACAACAAACAGCATGGCAATTACCATCCGCCAAGGTCTGGCTGCTGCAAAGCTTCAGAGGAAAGCATGTTGGTGGAGCCTTGGAATAACCTTTTTGGATGATCTTCCATTTCAGTTACACCTTCAGCAAGAGGGAAAGGGTGATAAAAATTACTACTTGCTTAAACCAAATCTTCTACAGAGCAAAAAAACAGAAGTACGAACTTATAATAAAGTAACAGCCCATAAGCTGCAATATTAAAAACAGAAGTTTGACGCTGAGATTTTAAAAGCTATTTCTTTTAGCCTAAGCAACAAGAGAGTTTAACAAATTATGGACCGAGGTATAAATATCAGATATTTGTACTTCAGAAGAAAATGTTTTCATTTAATTCAGCTCAATTCACTGACTTCTACCAGCCAAGCAGAGAAGCTGATAAAAAGTAAAGCTGTTTTCCCTCTTGTAATTAATTAAAATGAAGTTCAGGATTAATTATCATTAAACTTATCACTAAACAACTATAGCAATGCAGTCACATTGGGGCTGATGCAGCTTTACTGAATAGTACGTACTAATTTATTGCTTCATCACCACAAACAGTTCCATTTATTTAGTAATCTGTAACACCTTTATTTCCAGTCACTCTGCATCAGCCTGTGGAACAGAATTACAAAGAGCTATATATGAACTATAGTAAGAGTAACCATTCTGCCTGCTGAACTAGCAGAAAACAAACACTGTACCTTTTCTTTTTATTGGCCCAAGAACACTTGGTCGAATGCAGTTAATTGGACTCTGGCTTCTCCTGCTAAAAGAAGACAGATGCTATACTGATATCACCATCACCAGGGGAAGCTTGAAAACATGTAAAGAATTGAAAGATTTTCAGATAACAAAGTGCTAAGTGGAATACAGTAAGAAAACAGGCATTAAAACAGCCTCTCCAAAATAGTTTTCTGACATTTTATTTGCATATATTTAAAAGACCAGGGAACATAGCCCTTCACAGAAAAAGTTAGCTCTCAGTATTTCACAAGTGCAGCAGTCTGAAAGCTCAGGCCGTACTTTGCTTAAGTGTTATGGCCCAATGAAACCTAATGGTTTTCTGCCTACGTCACTCAGAACAAAACAGAACCCATAACAAATCCTCAATCCGTTGGTTTTTTTCCCCTTAAAATTCAATCTAGTTACAAAAAGAGCAATACAGAGATGATATTGCAAAGACAGATGCTGAAGTGTAGCCCGCCTCCCTGCTGTTATAAGGATTTCAACAGCCATTTTAAGACACTCAAATCTAATGTTCAGATTAAGTTGTCTATCAGAAATACACTTCAACTATTTACATAACATTTTGGTATTTCAAAAGCCTTGTGTGAGTAAGCTGTGCCAGTTTCCTATTACTGATATGATCTGGAACTTACCTTGAAAACCGCCTTGTTGGACTTGGGCTGGGACTTGGAGGTAATCCACTGCTACTCACCAGACTTTGCAAAGATGGTGAGAAGCATTGCTGAGAGCAGAAGTTTGTGTTATTTACATTTAGTATCACACCCATACAGTAGAAATCAACCCTCACGCAGGTAAGTTAGCAACCCATTCCAAATTTAAAGCAACCCATCTTGCTGGCTACACCGAGATGGCGCTTTTGGTTACTGAGAAAGAAACTGAAGTTGGACAGGTTCCATTTTCATGCAGAATGCATGCAAGTTGACAAGCATTTATTCCATCTCAGGCTGGTTAAACACACTAGTTAATAAAATAAGAACGTGTGTCTCCTCCTCTTGGTTTAAGTTGAAAGCAAATTCAATTTATTTACCACAGACTAGAGGTGGAACACTCCACAGAAATTCACATCTACAAGGCATACAGCTGCTAGCTGGGAGTTTCAGTTTGAGTCTTAGGAGGGTTGGGTTTTTTGGTTTGCTGTAGTTTTTGGTTTGCAGCTGGTGTAGGAAGGAGCAGGTGGCTTGCTCTTTCGCTACTAACTGGACTGAATTTAGTTAGCACTGCTCAGGACAAAACTTTTATTACCACGTTTTGCTCACCTTCCCTATTCCTCTGGTAGGTGAAGGAGCTGGAGAGACTGGGACAAAGTCTACTTGCTTTGGAGATGATGATTTTTCAAAATCATTGTTACTCTGTAAACAGTGCATACAGTTAATCTTGTGAGCAAGCATCTTCACATGAGAAGGGCTCTTTCGTGTAGAGCTGAGTATGATTCAAAAGTTATCAGCCTTCATAGAATCACTCAGGTTGGAAGGGACCTCAAGGTTCATCCTCGCGATTTTTTTTTCTTAGGCAACTATTTCTAAAACAAGCCTTAAGCATTACTTGTTAAGTATTAGAACACGGAGGAAAATTTGGACATGCAGACACCCATGCAGTTTTCCTTTGACATTCCAGCCCAAGGAACCCACAGGTATCCTTGAGCAACTGATAACTGTGTGCCTTACTAGCGTGAAAAACTGCTGGTCAAAAGCAGTGCTACATTAACCACCTTAACTGTGCTTAAACTATACAAAAAAAGTTGATGTCAGGTTTTTTTAGTGTCCTGATAGTGATAGCAGGAATACAAATTAAAGCACAAATGCATTACCAGGCTCAAGCTCTCCTCCCATGACTGGCTCATCTGCATTGCTACTTGCACTTCTCTATAAAGAAGAAAAGAAACGTATTGCCCTAGGCACATAGAAGACTGGATTAAGTAAGCTAGCTTCCCTTAACGCTTACCTTTCATGTACTGTTTCTCTGTTCATCAAGTTCATTCCTTCTTCCTAAAAAATAGATGAAAAATTAAGACAAAAAAAAAAAGCATTGCTACAGAAAATCAGAAAAAAAAAAGATTTTATTCGACTTCAGTATAGAGATTTTATTCAACTTAGATAAGTAACAATAACCTCAAACTCTCACAAGACAAAGAACAGAGGGAGAAAAAGGGAAAGAAACATGTCAAGAGGAACCATCAAGAAGTTGGGAGCTGGCTGTTTTTCACACTGTTTCTTTAATTTATTTTCATTCTGACAAAAAAGTACTTCAAATGCAGAACAATACCAACCAAAAATCCTATGCATGCTGGAGTACCCTTATGTGCTCTTGCAGAATATTATTTCTTAAAGTAGAAATATGTTTAAGAACACAACTGGATTGATAGAATAAGGAACACTCCTTATTCTATGTGCTAGTAACCAACCAGACTGCATCCCATTGCTATACAGTATATGTAAGAAATGTGGGATTTGCTGTTTTTTTCTAAAACATTCATACAATATTATTAGAACAGATCAGAGATGAAGTATTAAACATAACATGTCTCAATCCCCTCTGAGGTATGTGTGCATCGTTCTTTAAAGCTAAACAAGCACTACACAGTCAATGGAGTGAAGGAGTAAATTCCCCAGTTCAGACCAGTTCAAGAATAAAAGCTGAACTAAATACATTCACAACGTTCAACATATGTAGGGAGAGCCTTACTAACACAGCTAGTTGTGTGCTTTGCTGGGATTTGAAAGAGATGAGAAGTGGAGCCTGTTGTTCCCGTGTGTGCTGGGAAGCACGCAGCACAGAGCATTTCAACTTGTGAACTTAACTACCAAGGGCAGGTTAGGAATGAATGAATGTATGGAATAACATTGAATACAGAAATATCTGAACTCAAAACAATTTGAATGATCAAACTTAATTTCGTGTAACAAATAGAGCAGAGAAACCACAGACATTCATCTCCTTGTGCTCATCATATTTATATATTTCTCCTAAGTTTTTCTATATTGATAAAAACAGCTTTCAAACTGACTTGAGTGTTTCAGTATCTCTTGAAGCCAGTACACCATTTACATAGTAAACAAAAGCAGTTGTCTTCTTCAGGGTTACTAATGCACACACCTCAAATATCTGAGCGGGATGCAGAAGCATCATACCTGAAAATGCTGTCTGAAACTTCTGTTTTTACAAATTAAAGAGAACTAGCATATCCACTGAAATCTTGAAAGTTAAGAGCAAAATCAAGCACTTTCAAGCTAGTTTGGTAAATACTTGACTGCCAAGAAGACAATCACAGAATGGCTTGGGTTGGAAGGGGCCTCAAGGATCATGAATCTCCAACCCCCTGCCACGTGCAGGGCCACCAACCTCCCATTTAATACCAGCCCAGGCTGCCCAGGGCCCCATCCAACCCGGCCTTGAACACCTCCAGGGATGGACAGGGCATCCACAGCCTCTCCGGGCAATAAAGAACTTTGCCCTGACATCCAACCTAAACCTTCCCTCCTTCAACTTAAAACCATTTCCCCTCATCCTGCCAAGGACAATATTTAAAATGGAGGAGCCGCAAGAGTTCAAGTTTGCTAGTTTTAAAATGTGCATCTTCAGCCTGAGCCGTGCTGTGGGTAGTGGTGTTATTTAAGCCTGCCCAGATATCTGCCATCCTCCCTCCTCCTCCATGCTCTAACACCCTTCCCCTCACGCTCTAATGGTACAACCAGTGATCTGGATGAGAACTTATGCAGATGAAAAGCTGCTCAGCCAGAAAAGTCTGAACTACCTTATTTTTTTTTTGCCAGATCGCTTCCTTATCCAGTTCTTTTTCCGGCTGCAGTGAATGCTGCGCCAACACAACTTGTCATTAGCCTCAAGTGTTTGTGCTGGCCTGTCTGCCAAAAAAACCTCAGTGAAACTTTATTGGAAGGGTTTACATTACAGGTTTCCTTCCTAAAGTGTCAATTCTAAGACTGTTTACCTCTTTCAATTCAAGTCTTCTTCTCACTGTAACACATATTTGTCTTTTTTACAGAATTTGGAACACTGCAAGCAAGATACAATCTTTACTTTCAAACATACTTTGAAGCAATAGAGCACAGCAGACTCTGTACTGTTTCATAGCAAAATCTGAAGTCATTTGAAAGACACTGCACATTAAACACACACCAAATAAAACACAAAAACAACCCGTCCACCTGTAAGTAATTTCATATTTAGAGATAAGAGCCTATTCTTACCTGTTTGATTTGATGGAGACGGCTGCTAGGAATACGGATAGGAGATGATGGCACAAACTGCAGAACAAAGCAATACATGACTGAAATACACTTAAAAACCACAGGAGAGGGAGGGGAAGATACAGAAATGCAACTGTGTAACACTATTCTAAACTCAAACTATACCCACTAAGGGTTTTGTTTGTTTGAACAGCATTTGTAACGCTCTCAGTACCTACAAACTCCACGAAGCACTCCCAAGAAGGTGACCATAGGCATTTCCACATCACACTGCTGTGTATGCTCGCAGGTAAAGTTTCACTGGTGCCACTCAGGCAGACAGCACGACCAAAATAAGCAGTCAGCTGCCCCCGGTGCCACTGCCCTTCCATTTCTGTCCCTGCACTGCCCTCTCTCTTCTGCCAACACAAGCATCCGTGGGGCCTCACAGCAAACCAGCAAAAAAGGGAAAAACAAACCCAGGGAAAGCTGTTGCTGAAACAGCAGCTGAACATTTAACCACAGCCTGGAGTGCTTTGCCTTAAAAGAAAAAAAAAAAAGGCAGCAGGAAAGAAAACCACAGCATTTATTCACTAGATGCCACTGATGTGTTCTGAAAGGAATTGCACAGATCCTGAGCACAGCTGATCCCTAGGCAATCCATGTACTTACCAGAAATGGCATAGCAGCCCCTGTTGATGTCATTATAAAAGAGTCTGAGACTTGGAAAAGTTCATACAGCAGGAAAAGCTCCTAGAATTCAGCTAAGCACCCTAACAGCCCGGAGATGGGGCCAGAACATGCACTTCTGTTACCTAAGCACTGACAGCTCCCACTGTTCTCGTTAGAGTCAACACAACACTTTAGAATAATTACTTCTTTCCCATTCAGTTTAATGCAACGGGAAATATTAACTGAACTTAGAATCTCTCTGTTGAAATAAACTCTTTAAACTGACAGCTTCAGTCATTCACTGAACGTTCTAACCATCTTTATTACAGCTTAAACTGCAATAAAACCTAGATTAATTTCTCTAGACACATAAAAAGTGTTTTGAAGTACATTCTATCACTTAGATACTATGAAATTAAATGTATCAAGACAGATGTCTATGTGGCATCTTAGAATATTCTAAGGCCAAAAAAACTACACTTCTTCTGCTCTAGCATGAATACCAGAAGTTGCTTAGGGTCTTTAATGCTGAAGGTTAATTATGTTCCAAAAATTGTTTAGCTGCAGCTGATCCTGGCTTAGGGCAACAAGAGGAGAGGATAATCTCTAAGTTCATTTCCAATTTTATTCCCCTTGCCATGCTCAACAGAACCAGAAACCAGCCCATCATTCAAAGAGACAAGGCACCAATCTAGCTGCTGATGATTTTTAGCATAAGTTTCAACTGTATTTTGTCAGCATCTGGTCAGCAAAGAGTAAAGAATAATTACAAGCCCAAAAAAACAACTTATATGAGGCCATAGGGACAATTCCTCATGGGGAATTAATTCAAGTCTCTGCTGCATGCCTTGCTGAGTCTGAAGGGAAGGTCTTGGAAGGATGTAGTCTCATAGAGCTCCAAATGCAAGATAAGCATGGAAGAAAAGCTCTTTGTACAAAAAATGTACAGCAGGTTTAAGAAGATGAGAAAAGAGACACAAACTGCAAAGTATTACTAAAAATTCCTTTGTTAGCTCTAAATCAATTTTTGTCCTTAGGCACCATGTCTGTCTTTCCTAAAAAGTTTCCATCCTTAATAGAAGAGCATACCTGCTTTTCAGCTTGTGGGACAGCTGTAAGAACCAGCCCCTCAGTGCACCAGCTCCTGCTTCCCAGCAAGTTACAGGCAATCTCCCCAAGTTAGAATACTCTATTTTTCCCCCAACAGTTGAGAAACTTCAAGAAGAGAACCTAACAAACTGAGCTTTACCTTCAGTTTGCTTCTCCTTTACTCTGACCATAAGAATAAATAAATTTCCTCTAAGCTGCAGCCCTAGAAAGTACATGAAAAAAAGAGACACGTGTTTAACAATTTGTTACCATAATAGTCTACCAGGATTTACTTCTCCATTTTTCTACAACTTTACATTAAGTATCCTGAATCTGTTACAGACACAAGCCTTAGCTTGTGTAGCTGTCTGTCCTGATTTTAAAACAGAATATTAGCAGAGGGACATCAGCCAAGGTAATATGAGTGTCCATTCTTCAGCCTCTAGTATGGAGCTAGCAGATTACTTCTAAAGCATTGCCAAAAGGCAGCTAAGAAATAACAGGGTAACTGCAATCAGCTTTACAGGAGACTACAACACTGCAAAAGAAACCAAGCAGGGAAATCCACAAATCAGGATGCACCAAAGGCCATTATGGTAGCATAGCTGGTTTACTCTGGTTTTTCCTCATACTTAATGGGAAATTGTTACTACTCCTCTCCTACCTGAATTAGCTTTTCCAAAACTTTAATAAAATATTGATTGCAGCTGAGCATTATCTTACATACATCTGTTTTTCCTAAGGCTGTTCTAGGGGAAAAGTTGCGTGGAGCTGGCAAAACTCCTTTTTATTGGAGGAAGCAACTGCCAACATATCCCAGCCTTTCTGATAAGGACTAGCAAACCAATACATGCAACCCGTGCAGGTGTTCTCAATCAGTCACAATCACACCCTCCTATAGCTTAATAGCTTATGAATTCAGATTTTTGGGAACCATAGAAACAAAAGCATGATAAAAATCAAAATGCTCATTACACCAGCTGTAGATTCCAGCAGTATATTCTGACTTTAATAGAAAAAGAATTTAAAACTGGAACACGACTGCACTTGTTTTTTAAGTATCAGAAATTATGAGCACATCCATACAACCAGTTTTCTTTGCTGTCTTACTTTTAAAACATTTGCTCACATTTCCTTAACCAAGGAAATGCCCCATCCCTGGAGGCATCCAAGGCCAGGCTGGATGTGGCTCTGGGCAGCCTGGTCTGGCTGTTTGCAGCCCTGCACATAGCAGGGGGTTGGAACTAGATGATCTTTCAGGTCCTTTTCAACCCATGCAGTCTATGATGCTATGAAGTTACTCTGACAGCAAAACACAAGCACTTTCCAAGGCCAACCACCCTACAGAGAACGTTTCACTACAGCTACAGCACACTAACGTCAGAGCAGAGCCCTGTTTCTGAAAATGAGGTTAGTTTCAGAGATTACAAACTCCTTTCCTTCTTTACTTCAGTTTGCACACTTTGCTTTGGGCCTGATGCGGGTGCTCTAATCGTGTCCTTACCAGACTGTGACGATTCATAACCGTGGTGCTGTTCCTGCGGGTTCGCAGAACGCTGCCCTGGAACACCTGCGAGTTATCACTGTGAAAAGAAACATCTGTCAAATGCAAAAGCCATTGCCTTCCCATCAAAAAGCACCTCTTGCAATAAGCTCAGTTTCAAAGGCTATAACAGTTATCATCTCGAGGTGAAGCACAACCAAGTCCCAGCTACTTTTATTAACTGATTTATCTCACTGAGCCTAAAAACAACTACAAAAATAAGACAGACCATTTCTGGGGGAATTTGTTATGTTTGGAGAGGCTTACAGGCATCACTCAACACAACAAATTTGTAATAGCATATATCCAGAAACCAGCTCCAGTGGCAGCAGAACATAACAATGCAGCACCTCTTACCATGAGGAACGCTTACATTCTGAGCTCTTTTTCAGCAGAGGTTAAATTAAGCACACTGCAAAAACGGTTTGAAAATCCCTGAGACTTTTGGCTGCAGCGATGCCTTTAATCAGGAAGCAACACATCAATTTAAATGAGGCAGGATTAAGTATTTGACATAAGCACAGCTCCTTTTCCAACGCAATCCTCTTTCTATTGAGTCCTAAACTAAGTTTCTCTGGCCATCACTGGTATTACCAACAGCAATTAATTAGTACTTAATGATACTAAAGGAATTCAGTTTTTGCAGAAACTTGGAGCCATGTGGATTGAGTCCAATAACCAGTGCTTACCGGAAAGAAGAAGCAGGGGGGTGGAAAGATTGATTTGGCATGAAAACAAGAATCAAAAGTTGAGAGAAAGGTAAACTCTGTGCTCTAAGAAACGCCACCTGGAGAAACTGTTACCAAACGTGGTACCAGGGAAATGGGGCCGGCAGGCAGCCACAGAGCACGAGCAGCAGCCCAGGAGCTGAGCTTTGTTCCAGTTTGCTCAACAAAGCCATTCTGGGAAAAAGTGACGTTTCTTGCCAAGAGCTGCAATCTCGCAAGAAGAGGTTTGTTGTTTTTTTTTTCTGCTGGAAAATTCCTAGCAGGCAAACCGCTGCAACCACCTGCAATTAGCTGCGCAGGGTTTCAGTGCCATTTGCATAAACACCTCACCGAGCGGATGCAGTTTTCAGGCGAGAGCTCCGGCTCACCTTTCTGCCTGCCAGATCTTGAATTAAACGATTTGTTTACAGTGAGGTGAGGAGATTTTAGGGTTCGATGGTTGTTTTGTGGGGTTTTTTTTTAAACTTCAGAAGCGTCCCAGAGGAGCAGCCATCGCTCACAGCTCTCCTGCCCCGCTCAGAGCCGTGCAGGGACAGCTGCTTCCTTACAGTTCCACAAACCAAGCACAGTTCTGCTTGCTTCACCTCGGCCCACGGCTGGCCAGGCGAGCGGTAAAGCTTTCAGTCGTATCGGAATGACGGTTATGAGGGTTATGAAGTCTCTATATAGCCAAAGAACGGCACTTGGAGCTGTAAAACCAACCGAACGCTAAAACACAGACCCGCAGAGCGATTCGGGTGGGAAGGACCCCAGAGGCGACCCGCAGTTCGCAGCAGGCAGAGCAACGCACGGGACAGCGGACGCCGCTCCGCGCGGAGCTGCGCCTGCCGCACCGCCGGGTCCCGCGCAGCGCTCGGGCTGAGCCCGCAGCCCGCAGCCTCACCTGAGCCCGTGGATGAGG
>JAPSGF010000012.1:3730694-3760278 GCA_035772895.1 Perdix hodgsoniae | reverse complement strand
CCTCATCCACGGGCTCAGGTGAGGCTGCGGGCTGCGGGCTCAGCCCGGCGGCGCGGCGCTGCTCCGCGGCTCGCGGGGAAACGCGCGGTGCGACCCGGGGCTGCGCCCGGTGCGCTGTGACGGCGTGCTGCTGCCCGGCGGGAGTAAGGCGCGTCTCGGCAAACCCGCTGTCTGTTTTCCTTTTCCCTGCAGTGATAGCTCCCAGGTTTTTCAGCCTTACGTCTTGCGAACTCGCAGGAACAGCACGACAGTTACCAGCCGGCACAGCATGGTAAGGAATCCCAGGCACGCTCTGTTTATCCCTAACGAGGAGGGGGTGGGATGGAGAACCGAAGCTGAACGGGATTTGTACTTGCACTAAGCATCACGGCAAGCTTCCAGACTGAGAAGGAAACGATTTCTGAGGGTCTGAGTAGTTTCTGATTAAGTACAGCCTTAAAACGAATTCCAACGCGGGTTGGAAGAGTAAACTGCTACTGTAACTGGAAGTGTTTAATGGCTGCCTGAGTTGCTATTCACGAGGAATTCACAAATCTTCCTTCACCTGTTTGCTGGTTTTGTTTTGTTTTGTTTTTTTGTCAGGGCCACTTGTTCTTTTGCAAAGCCTGATCAGACAGTAGGGATTTGTATGAAGAAGTGTATTGTATATGCTGGGCAACGTTTTGCCCTCTGTTATGTGGGCCTGTTTCTGCACAGTACTGAACTTCTCAAAGATGTGGCGTTTCTTTTCTCTCCTGTTCCTTATTGTTAGCTCCGGACCTCTGTGCTCTCTTTTCTAATGTTTTTCTTTCTTATCTGAGGATATTGAAGATTAAGATTTGTTTTTCTCAAAACCTGTGGAATGTAAGGTCCTCAAAGAATGTAGTTTTAATAGATATGTGTGTATATAATTATTGTTCTGTAATTCTGATCAGGATAAAAATGAGATGGAGTTTTACTTCAAAGTCTTCCATTGCAAGTTTTCTTTAAAAAAAAACAGAACAAAACTGCTTTCAAGATTTTGGAACTTGGATCAGTCACAACAGACAGGACATCCAGATTGAGAACTGCTGGCCTGCTTGGATGTGGCAGCAGCATCCAGAGGGAGTAAATGCACAACAAACTTTGCAATTGCAGAAGTAAAGTTTTGTGAAATGCTGTTCAAGACAGAGGTAGAAGTCAGCTGGTTGTGTAAGTTAGTACAGGACTCTGTCTTATTAAGCTGGCCAGGAGAGAATTAGGTAACATTCTCAGCTTTGTATCTAATGCCTGTCTTGTCTAAATGGCACACAGAGCTATTTGTGCACTTGAGGTACGAAGCTGCACCTGCGTGCAGCTCTGCCACTCGCTGCATGACAGAATAAATTTGTAAGCAGTAAAACTAGTCCTTTCTCTGGAAGGTCAGTGTTTTCTTTTTGCAACATTACTGACTCATCTGCATGTAGTCGTACAGCTCATTTTTAATTCAGCGGGAATTAGCTGATGCTAAATAAGGCGTGTGCAGGCTGTTGATTTGTGCTTTAATTGTCGTGGCTGTCACTTTTTTCAGTTGCTGTCATCATCTCCTATTCGTATTCCTAGTAGTCGACTTCATCAGATCAGAAGGGTAAGTGCAGTTTTCAAACTGTATATCTAATAACACAGTGAGAAACGTTTATGTAATATTAAAGTACTTATCTATCAGGAGTCTTTCCTACTCAGTTTTTCAAGAGCTAAAAAAAAACAGAGCTAAAAAGGCTTTAATTTTGATGCAGAAGCATTCTTGTGAGGCTTATTACAGTCATGTTTAAGTTACCTTGCATTTTTAGTGCTGTTTCATTGAGGAGAAATGTTGAAGTAGGTTTATGGCAGTCTTTTCTTTTTGCTGTGCTCCTGCTGTCTGTATTTCAATTCTAAGGGCAAATTCTTGAGTCCTGAGTATAATGCCGAGTATTTGTGTTGAATCAAATGTTATGGGAAGACTTATGGGAAATGTTCGTCTCCTGCAGGAGGAAGGAGTGGATTTAATGAACAGAGAAACAGCGCATGAAAGGTGAGCATTATTGGAACAAGATGATAAAACAGTCAGTTGTTGTCTTTGTATCTACTGATGGGATCTTTTGTATCCTAGGGAAGTGCAAACAGCAATGCAGATAAGCCAGTCATGGGAGGAGAGCTTGAGCCTGGTAATCTCTTTGTAAATGTTTTGTGTTTAATACTACTTCTATACTCAACTGATGAATTTAAGGGAAAGAGAGGAGTAACTTTGGAAATAATTTGAGATAAACTTAAGTTCATCTGTTTTAGTTCTTTTGCTCACTTGGCCTGACAACTTTCCATCAGGAGGTTGTGGCTTGGATTCTAAAGTAATGCTTTTTGCCAGTGTTAATTTTGAAACCTTTGTGTTTTCAGAGTGACAATGACTTGGACAAGTCTGAGAAATCTTCCTCCCCAAAGAGAATTGACTTCATTCCAGTTTCGCCTGCACCCTCGCCTACGAGAGGAATAGGAAAGGTAAGATAAGTGAGACACCAAACAGAAAACCCATTTCAGAATCTAGCTAAACTGTGAAGCTGTGAAACTTCACAAATTGTTTGACAGTTTAAAAAACAATGGCAGAACCCAATGCAAATCCATGTTTTACTGGTTTCTGAGAATCAGGTGTTTATCCTCAAGCCTGCAAGAGTTGAAGCAGCCTGTGGCTTCATTCACGTTTTCACTTCTGTAATATTTGGGTGAGTTAGAGTTCTGATTCTAAGGGATCTGAACAAGGTCATTGTAATAGTGGTTGTGATCCCCAGCTGTGTAACTGGGGCATGCTGGGGAAGAAGAACCAAAATCTGAATACACTGTATGTAGAGAGGGAGAGAGTAGAAGAAACTAGGAGCTGCATATCTGTGTGGTGAGGAGAATCAGTATATGTCCATCAGTTATGGAAAGGAAGACATAAGCTCAGCTGTCAAGAAGTACTGAGCATTGAGCATGTCAAATTTGCACTGAAAACTGATGGCAAATGCTGGAGAAGGAGAAAGGCAGATCTTGGATGAACTACTTTTTTTTTTTTTTTCTTTCTTTCAGTAGGAACAGGGAAACTGAAATGTAGCAAGTAAAAACTGGCAACTGTGTTGTTTAAATGTGGGCTACTTGACCTTGTTTCCAGCCTCTTGCGGTTCTGCTTTTGTAGTGCTACTGTTTCATTGAAAGTCGGTTCCTAATGTGACACCACTACAGGATGCTGGCACTATGCCTTTGGAATTGGAACTGTGTAACAGTAGTAAACTTGACAAACATTTTTGTGTTTGATTATGGGTATCTGTGGGCTAAAATCAAATTAGCTGCAGGATCACAGAGCTTAATGCACTGTTCTACTCAAGCATATTGTGTTAAATTTTTGGATTGGAGGAATTTTGAGCAAAACCAGCTTGTTTAACAAATGTCTTAGAAGTCCTGAGTACCTTACTGCTACTTCTAAATGTGAGGGGAAGAACAGAAATAACAGTTTTGTTTAGAAATGATGTCTATTTCAATTTTTGACTTCATGTATGTGGGGATTTTTTGATTTTACATTGATCTGAGCAGTATTTCATTAGCCATTATGTCTTTGTAAGCTAGGTTTTAATTCCTGCGAGATCATGTTTGATCACTGATCTGTCACTAAATTTTCTCTAACTAGAGATATTATGATGGGGGGAGGACACTTAGGTATTTAAATGGCAATTCTGAATCATCTTAATGTGATTTCTTCTGCAGCAATGTTTTTCACCATCATTGCAAATGTTTGTGAGCAGCAATGGATTACCTCCAAGTCCTATTCCCAGTCCAACAAGGCGATTCTCCAAGTAAGTAACTTCTGAAGCAACAGGTATACATTGGCTTAAATCCCAAGGCACACACAAGGATTAGTTAAAGCTGATGCCAAAGCATTAAAAGAGACTTCATTTTTTAAAATAGCTGAAATATTGCTACATAAAAATGCTCTGCAGGTTTGGCCTTTACCAATGGTAAATTAATGTGGATGATCTTAAAAGAATCAGTGTTAACTTTAAACCAGACTTACTACCTTGCAGGGAAATTTCTGGGTACTTCAAATTAATTTTATTAGTAAGGCAGCATACCCATTTTGTGTACATAGTATACTGAATCTAGAAATTGATTGAAGTGAGTATGTGATACACTGAGGGCAAGAGAAGACCCTGGAAAGCTAAGTACAAGTGTTTATGGTAGGTAATCCAGTCTAGTAGGCAGCACTTCTTTGCTTACATATTCAGATTTCCTGAGCATTCCAGTTCAGCTTTAAAGAGTGTTTGAGATGATATGTTTGTGTTGATGTAATGCAAGGTATGGTGGTGTTCAAACTTGCAGCCTTTACTGTCAGTACTCTCTCTATAGCAGGAGGAGTCAAAGTCCAATCAACTGTATCAGGCCCAGTGTTCTTGGCCCCATTAAAAGGAAAGGTATGTGTATTTCTGTTTGAGGTGCTGCAGTGTGGATGGCATTTTGCAGCAAGATGCATTTTTCCCTTCTTTGTTGTCCTGTAAATATAATGCACTTGTTTCCAAGGTGATCTAGAATTTGCTAATTGTAATTTACAAATTCAAGGTAAGGCAGTTAGTCTAAAGCACAAGAATGAAAATCATTAAAACAGCTGCTGCATGAAAGAGGCAAGTTATTCTTCAAACTATGTGTTTATGAATGTCTGTAAGCCCCAGCATTCCTAAGAGTACCACTGTGCAGTGCACACCCCTCAGATCATCCTAGGAATGTTGCTTATCATTCAATATCTTCTAAACTTAGTGCTGAATGTTTGTTTTCACTGTGCAAGTTCAGAAGGTGAGTGTTTGAGAATGGGAGAGATGTGGAACCAACTGATATTCTTTCCTTCTGAAGGAGGAAAACTGCATTATTTCTTGGAAGTATTCTGTGTTAAAGATAATCAAATTCCATCTTAGAACAATTATCTGTAGTGGAACTGTGAGATTAGGATGTGGAAATGTGTGTCTGTAGCTATATTTATCCTTTCTGGATAAATGTGTGTATGTATGTATATATTAGACACTAACTGCACCACAAGCATTCAATTCTATTTTGTAAGACTTACAACTTAAAAGTTACAATTTAGCCTTCAAAAAAAGTTGTTGTTTTGTTGCTTTTCAAGACTGATTGCTTGTCCTGTCAGATAGTGTCATGCAATTCATATTAGACTGACAGAGGAGAATGCCAAGATAGTATTGACACCAACAAGAAAACTTACATTGGCTATTAAGTTATATGGATTTTAGAATCATTAGAAGTTGAATAAAAGTGTATCAGGTTCATTGATAAACAGGTAACAGATATTCATGCTCCAGTGTTTTACTTGAAATGTTTTACAACAGACTGTATTTAAGCTGTAATAAAGAAAATAAACACAAGGGCAGGCTTTGCTCACCCTATCCATGTGTTCTGATGGAGCATCTTTTACAAAGAGGAGATGCAAGTTTTCCTATATCAAGGAATTTTTGGAATGTTACCTAATATTAAACTATCTAATCAATTGGAATGAATTGAGTTGCTTTTTCTAAATGCATAATGTATTTGAGAACAATTCACTGGTGTAGGGAATATTGGCAGAGTAGGCATAGCAGTGCAGCATTGACTTTGTGAACTTTTAAGCAGTATGTAAATCTGTGGTTTGGGTTTTCTGTGCTCATCAACTATTTTATATCTGTGAATTTGCCCATTTTGCTTCATGGAAGCTGTCATTCCTCCTTAAAGGAGGGGTCTGTATACTTGTATGCTAGAGGAAATAAGAAACTTGGGGTGTCGTTGTGCTTATAAAATGAGTGGTAGCACGATTCTCTTGCATAACATGTTCACTGATTTACTGTCATACTGCACCTTAACTGCAGGTAGGTGTAAGGACAGAAAAGTGATTCCCATTTCTTATGTTTTTATAGTCAAGCTAAAAAATAAAAACATATTGCAGCTGAGAGGGTTTTCTTTGAAGCTTGTTATTGGGAAGTTTGTGGTATTTCCAAATGTCTGTTGTGCAGGAGCTGTTCATGAGCTAGACCATTCTCAGGGCAGATTATACTAAACAGATTATATGAATTCTGCCTGTCGTGTTTAATATTCCAGTGTCAGTAGATGATTACAGGTACAAGGATAGTCTGATCTGTGATGAGTAATTGGAATTGCATACACATGCTATTTTTTTTTCTACTGTTCAGCTTTTAGTTAGAAGTGTACATTCATGACCAAGTTTGTTTTACTCAGAAGGGTGAAACTGTGTACCAAGCTGGAATTTCTATTTCCATCATCACTAAGAATTTTAATCTCTAGATTCTGACATATGCCAGTGGCCTTATCTCAACTGCTTGCTTAAAATTAAGTCACAGTAGTAATCAGTTTGCTTTAGATTGCTTTGTTTGATTGTATTCTAAAGTACCAAGTGCCTGTTTTGATGTCTTTCAGATCATTGTAGCCACTCAGATACAGCTGAAGCATTAGCTAATTTAAGGAATAGGCTGGATGATTAAACAATAGCTAGAATAAAATTAATTTCTTATCCAAGTACTTGAGGGCTTATCATATTACAGATGCAAGCTTTCTGTATTGTGGGACCGGCCTCCCTTATGTTAGACAAATATTAGATGGACATTCCAGAGACTCAAGTGAGTTTGATTATTTGCACTGTTTTCTTTAGGTGAAATGGAAACTGAAAGTCAGCCAAAGAGACTTTTTCAAGGAACAACCAACATGCTTTCTCCAGATGTTACACATCTGACGGATCTCAGTTCATGGTAAAATATTTTGTGCCATGAAATACCAAACTTGGGGATGCTCATTTATTACAAGATCTCTGCTTTTTAGGAAAAAAAGGATACTTTGTACCTAGCTTGCATATCTGCATTACTGGGAACTCTTGCTGTGATTTGCAGTTGGTAGCATTCCTGTCTGTCTGATCAATTCCTCGTGGGCGGACAGTAGCCTAGATTTTATGTATCCAAACTGTCATTCTGAATGTATTTGTTAGAAATCTCAGTTCCTAAGTAAAGTTGCTTATCTGGAAGCTGCCTTGTCATTTCAGTACGTTGTAGGCTATGGTCACAGTATCCACATCACTTAACCAAGTACTTAGAAAATGTGTGTGTGAATAATTGCAGTCACAGTTCATGTTGCAGTGTTCAAGACATTTAGCTTTAATTGTCTGTCTCCTTTGTGTATTATGGTCATAAAAAGCTGATTCTTTTCTGGGTCAAAAGTCAGACACTGAGTATTATATCAATTCTTTGTTACTGTAATTTCAAGTATACCTACAGAATTGGAATACCTAGGAATATTTTGTACATTTTCATTCCAGCTAAATTTCAGAAGCATCTTTCTGCACACTGTCTGGGATGGTGTATCAAGACTTCAAAATTCAAAGTAATTCTTTACTTAAGGAGAAATGCATTTCAAAACGTCTCTTTGATTAGCATAACATTAAAATACATGCTAGCTAATTAATGACGCATTAGCTGCATTACTGTTGAGGTTCTTAGTATTCCTTTTCTGTAACCTTTTATCTTCTTGTCCTCTCTCTATAGTTCTCACTACAACTGATTAAAATCAGGGTTGTAATTTATTATGCATGTTTCAAAAAAACACACTCTGCTCCTTATTCCCTTAAGGAGCATGAATATATCCATAACATGCTACAGAAAACAAGGAGTCTTCAGGGCTGCCAGTCTTCAAGTAAAGGCTGAGTGGTAGTATATGCCTCCTACATTTCTTCCTCTGAAGGAGAAAATACATAAGCTGTGCACACGAAACTATGGTGCCTGTGTTACTAAATAACCATTTTCTCTTTCCCCAGCCTGTCTTCAGATATTCTTGATGGGAGTAGCAGCAGTGTTGGCTCTTCCTCTGATTCACTGACTAAAGGCAGCATAACCACTGAGTCGCCAGTTACATGCTCAAACTCCTGCTCTTCATTCATTTTGATGGATGATCTCTCACCTAAGTGACTTAATCAGTTCTGAGTCAGTGTTTGGCTGTGCTGTTCCCTTGCTGTACGGAGAAATGAACTCTGATCCTTGAACCATTAATATGAGGATTGTTAAATGGAAAATTAGTGTAACTGTAATCCTTGGAAACTTTCCAGTGATTTTGATTTATCCATTTAATGGACATTGTAGACCATATTAATGTCTGGTTTTGCTGATTTTATTTTTTAAACAAGATGTCTGCTCAGATTATACTAACTTCTTGCTTTTGAGAACTTGCATACACTTCTTATTCTGAGATAGGTATCTACCTATTGGTGTTGCAATATTGAGGAAAAATACTTCTATTGTTATCGTGGTCGCTGTGTCTAAGGAAATAATTTGGTTCTGAAGGATTTGAAAATACTAATTTATTTTCTGGCTCTTCAACCAGTAAGTAAAACTATTTTCCTGACGTTTTTTTTTTTTTTTAATTCAGGCACTAGCCTTTGCAGAAGGGAGAAGAAAGATGTTAACGCTGCTAGTAATTTTCATTACAGGAGAGCATGGTGGGTCTGGAAATCTCACCATTACATTACAAAAACCAAGAAAATAGTGAATGACTGTCACTTTTGCTGGCAGTGAAGAAATAACAGTATAAATGAACGTGATTAAAATAGCTGCATATTCTCTCCCCACACTCTTCATCCTATGGATTATATGAAATAAGGTCAATATTTAGCAACATTTGGCCAAGGAGAATTAATCCATGCCTCGATCTAAGACATACCATGCAGATAACTAAGTTATTAAAACTACTGTGTAGGAGAACATGTATGGCACCATCAATGTCTCCTGTGGCATTGAGGTCATAGGTATTTTTGTGCCTTAGGGGACATTGTTACAAAATTATGGAATGTAAACCGGAGGGGTGGGTGGGAAACGTCCTTTGTGTACAGCTTGTTGATAGCGTGCTTACCAGAATCTGTCATCAGTGCTGCTTTCCTTAGTGTTCCTTTCCAAGGAGTGTGCTCCGTTGCGAGGTGCTGTGGGCAATCCCAACGAGCTGGCAGCCTGTGCAGTAACTTGGGAAGCTGCTGCATTCGGTGCTTATGCCTGTGTGATGAGCAGGGCAAACGGCAAAGTGAACGTTGGATTTCTAACAGAAGACTTTGAAGCAGAGGTTGAGTGGAAGCTCTGCAGGTTTGTTTGGCTTAGGAGTTACGTTGGAGCCGTGACTCGTCGTGATATTACAGTACTTTGGTCAGTCTGAAGTAAGACAGCAGAGGATTTACTTTTTAAAGACTTTAACGGGGCAAAATAAATCTGTTTGTAATCTACTGTGTTATGCTATTTATTATTTATAACTATGTAAAAAGTCTGTGGTGATGAATTATAGTATTTTTTTATGATTGAATAAGTTTTTTATGTTCAGTACTTGCTGGCTGGTTTGTATTTAATACGCAACGTTGTCTGCCAGAACCGTACGCTTCCATTTCTGAATGTTTGTAACATAAATGCTTTTGTTATCTCCAAGTACAACTTCTGATCTTTTTTTGAAAGAAAGTAGCACTGACTTTAAAGTGAGATAACGTGCCTCGACAGTGGGCACAATCTCTGGCAATACTGTCTGGCTAAAAGGGGCAGGAAGAGATCCATAGTCCTTTCTGTTCTGAAGAACCCGTTGAGTCTGCAGAAGATGTGTACCTACCAGATTATTTTTAACGGTGTTTTCATTCAATTGTAAGAAGTACCGTGATGGGCCGACGGTGGCACTGTTGTTTGTATTCTCATTTTCACCTGTGGAGCATTAGTTCCCCACCTCCAATAAATGTGCATATTGTAATATATTGTCCTTTGGTGCCATTTTTAAATGAGCTCTGCAGTACAGAATGTTAATTTTATTTGTATATGCCCAGTGCTATTTCTTTGATTTTGGATGTCTTAAATTGCTTAATTATTTTTTTATTCATGCTTGTATCTTCTCTGCCTCCTTGTTGCTGAAGGGGGCTGCTTTTACATTTGCAAAACTGTCGATAAACGGTCTGTGATGAAATTCAACCTGTTACCTGTGCCCCACCTTGGTTATACTGTGCTTTACTGGTTCTGTGATCTAGAAACCCAAGCAAGGGGGGGCAGAGGGGGGGAACTATTGCATGCTTTCTTAAAACAGAAGAGCATAGCTGTCGCTTATTTGGGGCTGACTTACCTGTACAATCGATGTATTCCAGATTTGTTTGTTAGTGGAGAGTCCTATATAAGTGCTGGCCTTTGTAAACGTTAGAATGTAAGCTTCATAAAGCAAACGCACAAATATTGACTCTTGTTACAGCATCTTTTTAGCGTTCTGGCTGTTCTCCACTCTTCAGAAGGCATTGCTCTTTTATAAAATATATATACAATACACACGTGCTTTGTCTGTTGTTTCAGAATGGAGTGTCTTACTGTGGTTGTAATAGGTCCCCTCTGGGCCTGTGTTCTGATCCATACCCAGCTGTGATACCGCTTGTTTGTGTTAGAGCTGCCTGGGGGAGGGCTTCTGCTCTGACAGCTGATGTTTGCACTTTGCATGCGAGTTTCTGCTGCTTACAGAGTCGGCCTTGATTGCAGTGGAAAGGTTCGGACAGGGTGCTCCGCAAGCGCTGGCTGCAAGCTGGAGTTGAGGATTTATTAACTGGTGTGTAATGAATTAGATAGCACTTTGGGGAGGAGCTCCAGCTGGTGCTGGGAGTCAGCTTGAATAGATAACCACTAACAGCACGGTGGGTTCTTGTGACTTCAGCAGGCTGACTTGTGCCGAATTGCTGTGACAGCATCTGAGAATTCCTGCCTTTCCTCACCCTCTTTATTTATTTGTTTTTGAAATGAGAAACCACTGATGCAGGCCTATTGCTGAGAATCGTCAGTGGCCGAATGCTTCTAACGTTGTGACCGTGGAGAAGTGAAAATAGCAGCCAACAGCAATGCTGTTTAAGCAACCTTTTTGATGGAGTACTTTCAGTATGTGGATTAGCTGCCATTAGCTTTTACCTGAAGTACCCTTGACTCCTCATTCAGCAGCCTTACATGCTGGAAGGCTTCTACCAGTGGTTTAGACCACATATATATGTGTGTGTGTGTCAGCTGTGGAACTGTGTTTTGATAATATCAAATGTTCTGAAGTGGGTCACAGTATGGGTGTTTCATTTAATTCATTGCATTTCAGATCGGGGATCACGGGCCCGAAAGGCTTTATTTAAGGAGCCGTTTTTCTGACTGCGTGTGATTAAATGCTTTCTCCTGCAATGAAAGTAATTAAACTGTCTGTGAGGATGTAAATCTGAGTCCTGCAGGCTTTATTGGAAAGCTCATTCTTGCCATGTCCAAGGAAAGCTGGACTGTGTAGCAACACTGAGGTCCATCTTTGAAAAAAATTCCTGAAAATGCTCACTGTAACAACTTGAAATGCTGAAAGTGTTCCAAATGCACGGGCTGGAGCTGGCAGGTTTCTCCAGGCAGAGCCTTGGTGGGGGCTGTATGCAGAGGCTAACTGGAACACGTGTAGATTCAGGACTGAACTGTGCTGGTGCACCACAACAGGCACATCCTGGGAGGTGATTTTTTGCCGACAACTGCAGACCCAAATGTTACACTGTGTGACAGTGAAGATGAGAATTTGTTTTTCCTGGAGGAGTTTCATCCACGTATAATCTTCCTGGTAACTTCATAACAACAACAAAAAAGCTTTGCATTAATATTGGTTCAGATATTTCATGAAGTAATGGGACTAAAGTCCAATAAATATTTTTGGTGCTATACAGACTCTTATTCCAGGGCTATTATATACATGACAACAATCCACCAGGGCTATTATATACATGACAACAATCCACCATTAGAGGGAAGGGACTTTGCCTACCATTCAGTGTTTCAGACTGGCTCGAGGTTTGTTAAATCGTTCTTAGCAGATGTGGTGAGTGATGTAAGGGGTCACTGATGTAAGGTGGGTCGTTGACCCACTGAGCTGCTGAAGGATGTAGCAGTGAGCTCCTCAAGTATAGATAAGAGCTTTAGCCCTGACTGCAGACCTGCTTTGTCCAGCTTTCAAATAAAGAATGTTTCTGCAATCTGAGGCTTTCACCAGTGTATGGGCTGTTCCAACTTACAGGAAAAGGCTGCTTGTCAAACCTAGGAGTGTTTTGCTCATCCTGTGGCCCTGCTGGTCAAAACTCAAGCAGCATTTGGCTTAATTTAATTAAATTTAATTTGGAGAGGGATGGGACTGGTGCTCATGCTTCTCCAAGGACTCTGCTTATCCAACTCACAGCTGGGCCCTTGGTCATCAGACCCACATGGGTGATGTTTTAGGTTGTCTGCTTTCAGGAGAAGTAAGCAGGCTGCAGAGCTGGCTTTAGCTCACCCTTCCTGCTGCAAATGAAGTTTTCATGCAGGCAGTGAGTGGAGCTGCTGGCTTGGTGCTGCCATTCCCTGAAGCACAGAGGCACACAACTTCCCCTTCTAACTTGGACCTCTAGGCTATCACAGAGTGCTGGGTACTTAGCAGAAGTGAAACAAGTGAATTTGTTTCAGTCCAAACCATTTTTTTTTTCCTTTTGCATTAAAGCTGCTTCTTATTACTTGTTTTGCAGATCTAAAAGCCTTTTGATATGGGGCTGGTAGGGCTTTGAGTTCTGACTCTCGGCGTGTTGAGCCAGTGCTTTCCTTTAAACCTGGAGCAAATGTTTTATTCTTACATTATAAAGTCTGGAGAGGCCGAGTAGGTGGGTCCTTGCTACTAACAAAGAATGTGCATTAGTGATCATGGAAGATTTTTCCCTCTTACCCCAACACAACTGTTGGTTGTTAACGACCACAGGTTGACTCTCTTACTGTGGCTGTGGTAAACTACTGGTGGACTTGGGCAACTCCTGCGTGTCTCTCATTGGGGGTTTAACACAGTCTGGGATTTTTGATTATTTTTCCAGTAATGAAATGTGTGTCTTCTAAAAGAATGATGCATTGTGTTTCAATTCTGCAGGGCGTTTAGGTATAGTTTATGCAGCAGTCTGTGTAAAAGTAACTTGTGTAACAGCATGAGTCTTCAACGTGAAACTTGGGGACAACGATGGGGTTTGTTTATGCAGAAGTTGACCAAATGAACCCTTGCACCACCTAACCGAGCTCCCTGCATTCTGCAGCAGCCTGCACTGCTTGTGAACTTTCCCCAAAAATTAAATGAGCTGGCAGCAGAAGTGCCAGGCTGTTATTTGTATTGGGGTTGTTTATAAGGCGAATTACGAAAACCCTATTGTGCTGGAACAAAAAGACTTTCCTCGCCCCAGATAGTTTGCAATTTAAATTTGTTGTGAGAACTGTAATGGTTTATCAATGCAATGCGTGGTCAACAATTTTTCCACTGTAGAAGTCGGGGTCTGTTATACACAGGTAAGAAGCAGGCAGCATCAATAACCAAAGGTAATGAATCCAGAATCCAAATCCAAATGAAAGCAAACCCTTTGCTCTCTGAGCACCCTAACATCATGGGGAAAACTCACATACCTCCCTGCTCATTCTCAACTACAGTTAAGTGCCGATGTTACTTATCAGCAGAACCTCTAAGATTTGGGAAGACGAAGGACGTGGCAGGGAGAAGTAGAATAAAAATGCCTCTGTGCCTGTGATACATGAGTACTGATTAAACGGTATGGAGAGGAAAGTGCAGAGAGTTGGGACAAATGTGCTTTGAATAAGTTGAGATGTGCTACATATAGCACATGTAACGTCTTGTTCATGTGCAAGAACAGTCTGGGAAAGGAGCAACTTTGTTTGTGCAAGAGAGAGAACATCAAAGAGATTGCAAGGACCGGCGCTGTAATAGGAAACATTTGTCTTTTGAAGAATTGCTACTGCTGGTGGTCAGTTTTTTCCCTTGTTACAATGCAACAGGATGAGGGATGCAATGGTGTGGGCACAAAGAATGTACAGGCAGCTCCCACACCAGCACCCTGCTTGCGCTGCTTGGAAGCACGAGCTCCCACAGCACAGCTCTGCCTGTGATGGTGTGGTGGGCCAGGAGAGCCTAATGGGTGTCAGTGTGACCACTGGATGGTGCCACGGCCTGCAAACTGAACCAGCAGTGTGACCTCAGCCGGGGTTGTGTCCATCCTGCAGCTTCTGTGCTGAGTTTGCTTCGTTTTCTTTCTTTCCTCCCTGAGGGACCCACCTCCTCCTAGGGCCGCCGATGTTTGGACCTCGCTGTACCAACAGCGGATTAAAATAAAGAGGTGGAGCCTTTTGGTCGTAAGAAGGACACATTCCCAGACCAGAGGAGGCTCTGCTCCACCTGAAGTAAATGAAGGGCCTTACTCGCAGGGGAGCTGTGCTTGGGGTGTTTCGCCTTTGGCTGCTTTCCCCACCCGGGAAGCCGTTTGAAAGCATGCCGTGGCACATTTCAGCTTGTTGCAGTGAATTGCGAGCTGGGCTCTTTCTCTCAAAGCGCTGATGCTGCAGCATTCCGTCAGACCGCAGGCAGCAGGCATCGTGCTGTGTTCCTCAGTGGTGTGGGCACACACACACCTTGGAGCACTTGCAGCAGCTTCAGCTTTGCATCCTGGTGTCCAGGTGAGCGCTTGGCAGGAGCACGCCTTGCTGCTTTGGCCGTAGGTTGGGTTGGGCTGGCAGTGCCCCCATCCCGCTCCTGCTGCTGGGAGCTCTGCCTTTCCCCAGCCCTCGCGTAGCTCCGGCTCATGGGGAGCGTTTCCTCCGCTCTTTCATAGTTTGCCTTCTCCTTTGCACGTCTCCAGCAGGAAGTGCAGATTCAGCAGGCATTGTGTGCTCGCAGCCTGCCAACCGCCTGGCTGAGGCTCATTCACAATTCAAGTCACTCCCGATAAGTTTGCAAACAATGCGCGGCGATTTCTCAGCTAGATAGCAGCTGAGCCAGGCTCCTCCACTTCCAGCATGGCAGCAGGACGGGGCTCTGTGTCTACCCTGCAAAGCCCCCGGGTAAAACCTGCCCTCACACTTCGTGCTCTGGGCTTCTGCGGTGTTCCGTAGATGGGTTTGTATTTATTTGTTGAGGAATGGTTTGCAAGGAGCGCTATTGGAGAAGCGTGCAGCTCTCTATCTCAGTCCGTGTTCCTTTGCTGTTGGTCCGCATCCATAGGCTCAGAGCTGCCAAAGAGATGAGCTATCAGATAAGGATTTGTAGGCGGAACTGTGCCCGCTCCCCCCGTGCGTGGAAAACAGGCTCTGTACAGAGCACACACCATTTCATCTTACTGACCCTGTTACTGTGAAATGGAATCCTCACGATTTGATATCTCAGCTTGGCAGACATTCCTTTCATTCGTGCATACATACAGTCAGAAGTCAAAAGTGTAGCAGCCTTGAACTGCAGGATGGGTTTGCCCGTTTTGTGAAAAATGTCATTATAAGAAAGAGGCAAAAGTAGGAATGTGTATCACCTCTGCCAGGTGACAGCACGGTTTTGCTCGTGGGTCAGCCTATGGAAGCTCACCTGGGTGCAGCTCCACAGGCAGACTGACATGTCGGAGTGGATTTGTCATTCTGCCATATGGTGGTTTGTTGTTCTGTGTTTTTTTTCACTCCTCCTGGAGTATTGCAATTGGAAATTCAAGCCGGAGAAATGTGAAAGCAATTGGGCCTAATCCATTCCTGTTGTTACTCCTTTTGTTTTCACTGGAGTTACTCCAAGGCTGAATTCAGCACTCGGTGAACAACTTGTTCTCCAAAGCTGGAACTTAGGGGAGAAGGTTTCAGGGCCGATCACGCAACTCAACAGCTCCTCCAACAGCTGATCCTCCCCCGGGAGGGACAACTCATGCTGGGTTCAGGTTATTGAATGTAGTGCAGCATATTAGTAATTAGCCCTCCAGTCATAATAGTGTAGTATTATCCATTAGAACAATTACTTAAATGAAACACAACAGTTGTACTCTGAGGAAGCAGAGAGAAAGAACCCTTGGTTTTTAGCAGGAAGATGAAGCAACTTACGGTCTATATTGGCTTCAGCTTTCTTCTTTCCACAAAAGAAAAAATGCTGCTTGCAGATCAGTCAGTGTGAAGGTTGCTGAGATGCTGCTCTGCTCAGACCTGAGGAGGTTTTGGGGAGAAGGCAGAAACAGTGATGCATTCCACACCACCACTGACCTCCAGGCTTGGCGGAGGAAGCATCAAGCAGCCAAGGAAAACAGTGGGAAGAGTTAAATTCACAGAGCACAGCACTGAGGGATTATCTCCCCAAAGCTTGCTTGAAGTTCACGTATCAAAGGGGATCTCTGGCTTCCGAGGAACTACAGCTCCTGTTTGTGCCCCACAGCCTCCCAAACATCTCTTGGTCATTATCTTGATCATCATACTTCAGGCCAAGGCTTTCAGAAGACTTCAGAAGACTAAACCAAACGTGTTACTGCCGAGCTTCAGCCCAGGATCTGTTTTCACATCCATGTCTGTGCATCTGCAAGGTGCCCCAAGCCAACGTAACTCTGGGACCTACTTGTTTTGTCTCCTCTTTGGATTTTTGCTTCTCTTCCCTGAAGCATTTGGCTCCAGGAGCTGGAGCATCTCATCCTTCACTTTGAAACTTTCTGTTCTTTCTGGTTCTGAAGTCACCTGGGAGTTGCAGCTCCTAAAACTTCAGAAAAATAGAAGATTTTAAGAAAAAAAAATAAAGTGAAAAACCATATTGGCTAAATTCATGGAGGAGGCAGATTGTAACTCGTGTTCTTAAAGGCTGTGGTTAAGTGTTCAGCCCATTTCTCCCATAAGCTTAAATTGTATTTATTTTCCACTGTAGAGTATTTGCCTAAGGATTTTCTGCTGTTCCCAGATTAGCAGTATTGCCTATGGAGAAGGATTGGTAGCTCCTTAAGCACAGGGCCACATCAGGGTGAGGGACATATATACACACACACAAGCACGCCGGTGTGGAGAGGCCTGGATGATGTTTTCCTCCTCAACAGATGCAATCTCACACCCCCGAAACAGAGGAAGTTTGTGTTCTGGGCTCAGCTGCACATCGCCATCCAGATGGGTGTCTGTGCCTCTCCTCAAACCAAACCATAGCTCAGCCCAGGCCATCGTGACGCCGGGCTTTGGGATCGCCATGGGAAACCCACTCATCTGTCTCCCCAGAAGTCAATTGCGAGGGCTTGGACCTGCTCTCAGCTTTATCAGGACAGCTCCTTTCCAGCCAAGCTTTGCTAATCAGGAATCTTGGGTGGGAGCAGCTCTTCTCATGTTTCACAGATGGCCTCAGTGAATGATTTACTAGGGGAGTAAAAGATTAGCCAGATTCCTCCAACTGCATCCTGAGTCACATAAAGAGCTGCGTTTCGCAGGGGCCTGGCAGTTCCTAATTCTGTAGCCTCATTAGGCTGTGTTACAGTGACTAATTGCCCCATGCTCCCTCCGCCAGGCTCTCCTGCTGGGGAAGCCACTCTCCTGCAAAAGCTGCTCCCATGGCTTCAAAGCAGATGAAGGCAGGACGTCGCCAGGATGGAGGTGGTAAAGGGAACACTTGAAGTGCTTCCATAAAATTATCGAGAGCTTTGCAGAATCCTGCGATGGAGAAGAGCCACAGGGAGCTCACGGCAGCTGCTGTCGGGCAGGGCAAAACCTCCTGCTTCAGTACCTCCACTGGAGCTTGGATGAGCTCTTCTGGGGGAAGGGAGGTCACCCCGTGTCTGCCTCTGATGGGGTTTCTCACATTTCTCTTTTACATTTGGCAACCCGTGTCTGACTCTCTATGGCAATTCCTGCAGAGTCTGGCTGTTTTAAAGGGCTGTGATTCTGATTTAGGCATCCAAATTGGAAAAGCAGTGTTTTAAGTTGATGTATTTTTTCCCTTCAGAGTGCTACTTGTTAGAGACCTTCGTTAAATTATTTACCAGCGGTCTTGCAAGATCAACAGATCTTTCCATTTACCCACTGGCGTGACTTCCATCATCCTGGTTGGTTTTTGTTTTTGTTTTTCTTCCCCTTAAATAAAAAGGGAAAAAAACATAAAATAGTGAGTAACCCTTCCCCCCCCCCCCGACAAGAAGATACTTCTACGCACTCACCAGGACGGCACAGCTGGGATGCTCCTCTGCTCCTGGGCTGCCTGCTGGGTGCTGCTTCGTGGCTTCCAGGGGCTGTAGGCTGTAGGGAAGCTTCCCCTGGTCCTCCTGCGCTGCTCGGACCTCAGCGCCTGGGTCTGGCCCCATCTCCCCGCCTGGGACCGCTAGAGGGCTGGCTAGGATGGCTTTTGTGTTCCTACAGAGGCGTGAAGTGCACAGCAGACCTCGTGTACACAGCCCCGGGTTTATAGCAGCCAGAGATGAGCGCTGGGGGAATCGGGCACTGGCAGAGCTGTTTAAACCATTTGGGTTTTAGCCAAGAGGTTGAGAAAGGAGGGTTTGTGTCTCCCTTTCTCACTGCTGTCATCTCCCCACGTGTGATGCTGAGCACCCCAAGGAGCAGCCCTGCCAGCCTTGGCCCTAAGGCAGACAAGGAGGCTGCCACGTTTCTGATTTCTGTGTCACTGTTTACCTGCTAAGCTGGGGCTGAGCCTCCTCTCCTCCCTTTTTGTTCAACCATGGCATAAGGGAGATGAGGTCCAATCCATAAGAGCTCTCCTAACACAGTTCTTTGGGGGTGATGTGCTGTGGGAGCTCTACCACCACCCATAGTGGGGAGAGGGGAGAGTTACAGAAAGTGCAGCAGTGCCAAACCCTGGCTTCTTTCAGTGAAGGCAGGAAGAAAGCATCTGTGCGTGTTTCCATGGACCTGATGTGGGTGAGCTGTGCGCTGGCACCTGTTGGATGTACAACTCCTAAAGCACATCTGTTAGCAGAACAGAACCTGCAGCACTTACTGTCCTCCCCACAGTGCAGCTGACTCCTATCCAACCCTTCAGGTATGTCCCAACACAAATAGCCTTGCTATCACTTTACATGCAGTGTCTAACTGGGATGGAAGAGATCAGCAATGCAATGAGTTCTGTCTTTTCATTTTCCTGCTAGGTTGCAGAAAGGAAATCTGTCTGGAGTTAATCTGAAAGCACTTATGGTACATATGGCATAATATACATGGAAGATCAGAAGGTTCTGGCAACTCTGAGTGCGCTGAGACTTTCAGATGCGAAAATCAAAGCCACCTATAAAGGATTCCCATTCGTTATGGAAAACCCAGTGTACCATGGGACAGCTGCTTGCTGGGATCTATACCTCCAGTGTGAGCAACCAGAATAAACAGTGCTGTGCTGAACACAACCCAAGGGACAAAGAAATCATTATTTTTAAGGAAAAAACCTCATACAGATCCCAGGACTTCCTCCCATCCCTCCTTCTCTCCACTTTCAGTTTATTGCTTCAAGAGGATAAGACAGCAAACCATGCAAAGGAGGGATGACAAAGATATGAAAATTTAACTGCAAGATGAACCAACCTGTGGGTCTCCGTTTTCCAGCATCTTCATGCTTGAATTCTTGGAAGTGAGATCGATGGATTAGGCTGAGGGAGGACAATCTCCACACTGTCGCTGCTACAGATTATTCTAAATGGTAAATGTTACCATCTTGGTCAGCCTTCATCTCACCAGTATACGATTTCAGAATGCTTTAGGTTACAGCTGGAGACTCAAGTTGTGTTAGTGCCCAGAGAGCATAGGGGAAGCAGGGCCCTCTAGTGTTATTGCTAGCATCAAGCATTTGGTTTGTGTTTATAACGATTGATTCTGTGGTGGGAGACAGGTAAGGTAAGGAGATGTCTTGGGTGACAAACCAGAGAAGATTGGGGTTTTCAAAGATCCAAAGCCATGGTTAAATCAAGGTTGACTTCAAAAGGAAGATATATCTTGATTGTGCTCTTTGGACACCACACAGCGCTCATGGGGTTGGCCAGTATCCCTGGAGGCAGTGTTGGCCACTCTGGAAGCCGTTGGTCCTGAGTGCAGGATCCCATTCTGATGTGGCTCCAGATCCAGCCAAGCAGTTCAACTGCCAGCAAGGGCCAGACCAGAGGGAAATACACCATTTTTCTCAGTGCTGGAATGATTCAGGAAATCCTTTCTTTGGAAAGATGTAATGCTTACATACTTTGAAAGAAGGACTTGAATCCCAGTAGGGGAAGATGGGCGCGTTGCCATTGCCATGAGCATCTGACCATGGTTGTTTCAGTTGTGAGCCATTGGAGACGTCTGGAATGTGCAGCAGGGCTTTGCAAGAGATTAGGGAAGAGCCTTTGCTCGCTTCTCCTGTTGCCTGATCCTTGGGAGGGGTGAAATGGGCCTTTTCCCCACAGCCAAATGGTGCCTTGCCTTCCTCTCCTAGAAGAGCACACCTGTGAGCAATGAGACTCATCTCCTCCAGGTCATGGTTGGCCAACCCCAAGGGAATGAGAGGCCAAGGGCAAACCCTGGCTCTGCAGAGCCCACAGTGGCACAGAGGAGCCCAGTGTTGGCATGGCACTCTCACAGGGTCTCATGGGGAAGGAGCTGCCCACCCAAGCCCTCCCTTCTTCAGTGTCTGTGCACCACACCCAAGATGCCATGGATCCGCAGCAGCAATGTGTCCTCCAGATGGCCAACTCCTACCTGCAGCCACCCCAAAATTGGAAGAAATGACCCACATTTGGCATTGGTTCACCTGGGGGGAACCTTACGTGCACCAGCTGGACCACAGCTCTTGGTGTAAGTTGGCATCACCTGGCGAATGTCCCAGTTGTTGGGGACAGCACCGACAGCTGCCGTGTCCCATAGTGTCCCAGTCACAGCATGAGGACCAAACCAACATCCAGCGTGGGAAGTCTGTGAGCTGCTGGATTGGAGCCATCTGCCTGCGTCTGCTGGAGGCAGAAGAATGTCCCAGTGCTGGATCCACCCAGCCCGGCAGCGTGGGGCTTCTTGGCCAGACGGCAGGGCTGGCTCCCTCTGCAAAGTGGACGAGAGCCAAAGGGGATTTTTAATTTCCAGATGCTTTTAAAATAAAAAATAAAGGCTCTGCTGTAAACTGGCTTTGAATGGACGGCTCTCATTTGGCCAAGTATTTGGCTGATAGGGGCTCAATGAGTGGGCAATAAAACCCTTTGGTTTTGGTGATTTCCGTGAGCTTGGGGCTTGTTTTATCTCTTGGAGGAAGGGGAGCCGCTTGCTGGCAACAGCAGAGTGGGAATGGGAAGGTTGGGGGAATATAGTCCTGAACGTGCAGAAGCACTGTGGCAAAGCAAAATGCTGCCTGGAGCCAGGTGGGGCAGGAGACAGGGCAATGTGGTGACACTGCAGGACCCTTCTCTGTGGCCAGGGATGGTAGCACTGGGAAGCCATACTTTCCAGAGATGTCTCTTCAGGTGTGGAGAAAAGGAGGGCTGAAGCAGCCGTGGGCCACAGCATCCCCTGGGTCCCCATCCTTCCAAGCAGGTGACATCCTCCCAGCTCCTCTGCCCAGGTATTGAGATTCTAATCCTCAGGGCAGCTCACAAATGGCTGAATGGGCAGCAAGTATAAAAACACAGTAATCCTTGCGCTGGGAATGCCTTCAAACAGCCCTGAGCTGGCTCTGCAGGCTGGCACAAGGGATCCACACAGCTGAGCTTTGTTTGAAGGTTTGGTGGTGAGAAGTGGGTTTCTGCCTGAGTGTTTGCATCTGGATTGGGTTCCCAAAGGTCAGAACACACATCTGAGTTCATCCATATTTCTCCTTAGTTCCTCACTTGTCATGTGTGCTCACTGGGCAACAACACAACAAATTTGCTTACTTAGCCCTCTTGTTTAGTTCCATAATGACACCTCTGGCTGCAATGGATCCAGCTGTGATCTCCTGAGCTCTGCATACCACAGCACAGATAGCAGGACAACATCATTTAGCATAGGAACGCTGTCCAATAGTTGTCCAAATCTGAAATTGCTGCTGTGCCCTGTGCCGACCCATTGTGAGCGCAGAAAGCGAGCCGGGCTCCCGAAACAAAGAGAGATTGCAGCCTGGCCCTTTGCCTGCTCTCTGCACGTAATTTCTGAGCCCTGCCCTGTTCCACCTGCTCCAGAACATTAACCTTATTATGGATCGTTTCTATGCAGCCCACTCCTGGCAGGGATGTTTGGAGGAGCTCTGGGAACGAGGGCTCACACCGCTCATGTTCCCCTCCTGCTCGGCGGAGCCGCAGCACAAATGCTTCATCAGCACTTCCCCCGAAACGCCAACGTGCAGAAGCTCGAGTGCTGTGTTCCCCGCGGCCGGACCCCCCCCGCCCCCCCGCGGGCTGCTGGAAGGCAGGAAAGCTGCTTCGGGGGATGGGGCCAAGCGCAGGTCCTTGCAGTTACGGTTAGGATGCGGCGCGGCGGCCCGGTGGGACGCACAGCTTTGCGGTGTGCCTCCTCACCGCGACTTCGGGGCTGCGGGAGGAAACAAGAGGTTCCTGGAAAGCATTGTTCGGCCGTTTGTTTGTTCCGCGCTCTCCCAGCAGCTGCAGTGGAGGGGGTCGCGGTGCGGTGTTTGTTATTGCCGGGTAGGGGCACCCAGCAGCACGCTGCAGTGGGACATCGCCGTTCTGACCCGCCGTGCAAAGCTCTTTTCTGCACCAGCATCTCCAAACGTGACTCGCGCCCGTAGCCAAAGTGGTGGAGAATGGGGCGGAACGGGGCATGTCAAACTCAATGGGGATCCCATAAGGCACAGCCCAATGGGGTCCTCTCCACCCGCTGAGCAGCATTTCACACCAGGTGAAATAGAAAACAGGCTCACTAGAAAATGTGGTGTTTTGTAAAGCCACCCCCTCAAAAGGCTGCCTCAGAAGCCCTTCCCCTAATCCATCCCTTGGGTGCCAGTTACTTCTTCCCTCAGGGTTTCTCAGCCCTGCAAGCACTGGTCCTTGCAAGAGGACATCCTGCACTCCCAGCCTTCAGCCTTCATCCAGGGGATGCAGGGCACAACATCGGCACCGCTGCAGCCAGCGCTCAAACAGCACCATGCAGGCTCTGGTACTGCACCTCTGGGACATCGGTTGTGGGCAGGCAGAGACAGAAGGAAAAAAAGAAAAAAACAGCCTGTCTGCTGAGCAAAATGTCCAGGAGGAGGAAAAATAAACACAGGAAAAGCCACAATGTTCGAGAACGCTGCTGGATACTCAGAAGATGCCAATGTCCTTAAAAACTGCTCGCGTCTGCAGAAATGTTTCTGAAATGGCATACATTTTTCATGAAACAAAATTTTAGAAACAAGAGAGCATCACAGGCAGCATCTGGTTTTTGCACTCATTGCAGATGTGGGGTCCAACAGGCACAGAGCTCATGTGATAGCAAATGGAGCAGTTCTACCCACTGCGGGGTGGGGAAACTGAGGCACAGGTCTGTGCTGCAGCCCTTCCCCTGGGGTGGCAGCTGTAGAGGTCTGCCACTGGTCTGACACCTCTTCCCACCCCACCCCATCACATCTCATCCTATCATACCCATCCCATCCCATCTCACTCTATCCTACCATATCTCATCCCATCCTAACCCATCCCAATCCAACCCAGCCCATTCCATCTCACCCCATCCCACTCCTCCCCCCCCCCATCCCATCCCAGTATCTCCATCTGACCAGGCTGGGATAGCATCCCATCATGCCAGGGAGGCTTGGGAATATCCTACACCCACTCCAGATGCTTCCCCAGCTCTGATGATGGGATCCCCAGCAGCATTTGAGCTCTGCAAAGAAAATCTGAGTTCAGCCCAGCACAGCACATCTCCCACCCAAAGCTTCTGTATCCTAGTGTAAAACCAGCTCCTGAAGCTTCCAGTTTTGTCTGGGTCTGTTTTGTGTAGGAGTATGAATGGGAGTACAGGAGGATTCTTGTTCCCAGTAATTACTGGCTTGACATGGACAAATGACTCCTCTTCTTAAAATATGGCAAAGACTATTAAAAGTACGACTGATAAAAGGCAAGGAGCTGGGAAAACAGACTAGACTGGACTATTTTTAGAAGCAGTGGCATCTGGACAGCATGAGAATTGCTTTGCTCAAATTTAGTACAGCTGAGATCTGAACAAAAAGTTTGCTGGATAAGCTGAAATGGCACAGCACAGCTACCTAGAGAAATAGCTGCTGGCCAAGTCATCAGGCAAGAAAAACACAGCCAGGAGCCACCCAAGGTCCCTCTGTGTCACTGCTGCATGGTGCCAGTAGGGACAGTCCCTGCACCCAGGGACACTGCTGGGCCACCATGGTGCCTGTGCCGGCCGGTCCCTGTCCCCTGGTTGGTGACAGAAAGGGGAGACAGAGCAGAAGCAGCCCTCCCCTTCCCCAGCTTGAGTTTGCTGTGGTTCATTTTATTCATTGTTTGTATTTGGACAACTTCTGAGTGTTGGTGCAACCCCTCGGCTCCCAGATGCACAGAGCCTCGTAGTTTTCATCACCAATGATTATTCATCCGAGAGCCCAGACCAGAGTGTGGGATTCATTATTTGCTGCTCTCCTGGCTCCTGTTTGAAATGTTCCCAGCCCAGGAGCAGGAGCAGATGTTGTGTACAGCCCTGCACAGCCCTGCACACGGGCACAGAGGTGTCTGCAGGAGAAACAGCCCTGCTCTTCCCCAAAAGGTGACTCCACTCACTATGGTTATTACCCCTCTCTCCATTGACAGCCATTATAAAGGAGCAGTTTATTCTCCATTCCTGAAGGATGTGACTGTGTGCTATGATCAGAGCCAATGATTCCTGGGGCACAGCCACTGGCCAGCAAGGGTTTGGGGCAGGGCTGAGCTCAAGGCGTTGTACAAGAGAATTTGCAAGGCAAAGCAGTGGCACATCACCCTTGTTATTCCTGCACATCCCTGCTCTACCCTTTCTATCCACACCAGGTACAACAGCAGCTCTGTGGCAGGGCGATGGGGTCCGCCTGCCCCGTCACCCTGATTTCACATCCCCGCTGTTCTGAGCCAACTGCCGGCCAGAGCCAGCCTGACATCAGCTTAAAAATAGTGGTGTCTGGGGCAGCACTCTGCGGTTAGCCCAGGCTCCCAGCACCCTGCCAGGCCGGGTCCCTCTGCTCTCATTATGATCCACTTTCCCCCTCTCCCTCCCGGTCCCCTGGGGACTCTCCAGCAAATCAATGGCTTAACATGGGACGACAATGTCTTCTGCCATCCATCTTCATCAAATGTGGTTTGGTAGCTCTGCGAGAAGCGAGCCGGCTGCCAGCATGGCCCAAGGAGGTGTTGGGGGAAAGGAGAGGCACTGTGGGGCCAGGCAGCCCCTTCTGTGCTGAGCCAAGGAGTCTCCACCCCATCCCTTCTGCCACCCCAAGCAGCATCTCCACAACTGCCTGCACAGCTCACAGCTGCCCAAGCCCCAGGCAGCAGCACCGAGACACAAGAGAGGTGCTTGAAGACCTCACGGGCCGCACTTTGGATCTTGCTACATTCAGGCACATCCTCAGAACCCGACCTGGTGCCACTGCACTACACGTGGCATTACTGCTGGGCTGTTCACTTGGAATCGGGTCCCTGACCTGCACAAGAGCTGAGCAGCACCGTCAGATCCTGGTGACAGCGCGTGGATGGTGGAAGTGTCCACACTGACTTTGCTGCACAGCACTGCAGGAGATGGGCGACTGCACCCTGCAGCCGGTGAGACCCCGCAGCTGTGAGCAAGAAAGCAGAGCCTCCCACGCAGTGTTTGAGCAGGACATGCCTTTCACAGCCAAGTGGCCTCTGTCTGCTCGGGGGAGCATGTGCTTATCTCTAATTTATGTGATTTATTTCTGTAGATTGATGCATCGAGTTGGCTTGTGACCAAACTCTCAGTGAAGTCCCTCTTTTCATGGGACCGAACCACACGGAGTTCCATAGCCTGTTTGTTTGTGGAAATGGAGGGGAGGTTTTCTTTATCTCGATGGTGAAGCAGGATTCAGGGGGGTGCAGACATAAGGAAGCCAGCATTGTTTCAATCTCTGAGCAAATGGCAGCCCATTCCAAGTTCAGGGAAGGCTCCTGCAGCAGTCCTCACGGAGATAGGGCAAACAAAAACAGACAGGAATGTTTCTATTCATATAAGACAACGCGAAAGCAAAGCAGGGGGGGCGAGTTAATGATCAGCTCATTGGGCTGTTTACTTTTACATGCCACTGGAGTAAATAGAGCCACGTTATCCCTTCTGTTTATAAATATACAATAACGTTTAGAGCAGAGCTGCCTGCACTCCCCTGGGCCCAGGCTGCAGGAGCCAGCCTGATCTGGTCCCCTGACCCTGTGTGGGATGAGCCCTCCTGCAGGCTGCCCAGCTCACTGTGCTGCTGCAGCCCTGCAGCCCTGCTCGGTGTCTGTGCTTCTGTGTGCTGGATGGCACCAGCATGGCTCCAGGGAGATAGATGTCCCATGAGATGTCCCACTGGATATGGAAATGTCTCATTGGAGATAGCCAACTGGAGATGCCCCAGTGGAGATGCTCCATTGGTTATACCCAAGTGGTGATGCTCCAATGGAGGTGCTCCAACATCCTTCTCACCCCATTCCTTTGGCTACTTGGAGCCTCCCCTTTGCATTACTGGGCTCAGAGCAGCAGAGGACTCGGAGGCCCGTCAGTGCTTCACAACAGCCTGACAACACACAGACACCAACAGGCTCAGCTCTGTGTCAGCCAGCCTACTACAGAGAAAGGATTTGAAGTTGTGGGCGTTATCAGAGGCAATTCTCAAAATCGTATTACCCCTAAAAAATACAAAGTTCCTACAAATGCTAGAAAATAACGTTCCTGCAACAGGCAGGGTGTGCTGCAAGCAGGAGCATGAACCCCTGCAAGGACACACAGCACACGCAGCCATTCCCTCCCCGCAGGATCCATCTGAGCACAAATTTGCATTGGCTTCAACACTGCTGCAACTCCCTGTACAGACACGACCACGTTGGTTTCCAGTAGACTTTTTTTTGTGGCTTATTTCAAACCTCATCCCAGACAATTTAATTAGGCATATTCTATCGCAGTGCAAGACCTGGCTGTGCTCATCTAGTTTGTTGTTCCACATCAAATTTTGCATTGTTAATCAGTGCGATTTCAGATGTGCCCATAGAGGCAAATTTCTTTGCAAATAGATGCCGTGAATCTGCACAGCGCTTCTCCTAAATGACTTCTGTTGTTACGATGTTAAATAGTTCTGTTGTCTTTTTTTCTTTTAGGCCAGAAATCGCCCGGTTTCTGGTTCTGTAAATGCTCGATGTGAACACCCAGGGCTCCTCATCCTCATTTTCATTACCAAAACCACGATCTTGTGATGATGGCAAGGAACGCTGTGGGAATAAGTTGGTTTACTGAGCAATGCACGTTTACAGAAAGCTTGTGCTCACAGGGTTGGCTGATGAACCAGACTGAGTGCCTAATGGAGCTGTGGGTGCTGTATTCATTGCGGGGAATTGGAGCAGATGGCCTTTAAGGGTCTCTTCCAGCACCAAGGATTCTATGGTTCTATGTTCCTGGCCTGTAGAAAGCAGTTAATGCTTCAGTTTACATGGGTGCTGGCTCATGTCAGCCCACTGCTGCCATTTCAGGCTCCTATCAAGATTAGCACAGGATAAACACTGGAAAAATCTAATCACTAATTATTGTGCAACAAAAAAAGCAAACGCCAAACTTTGCACAGAACCTCATTCACAACAAATTATCCAACCAGCCACAACCAAGGTCATTTCAATCCGAAAGCATTCTCTATTGAAAAGCACAACAATATTCAGGCCCCCTTCATTGCCCAACAGCAAGAAAGCCACAACTGCTGCTGTGTGTGTGGGGCTGAGCCCAGGGATGCACCCACCGGAGCCCCTGGGGGCCGCAGAGCTGCCCACCCCATGCACTGCAACTCCTCCACCCCAACGCCAGCCCTGGGCACGGCTCGTACATTCCCACAGCTGCCATTCTGTCCCACCAGCCTCACCTCCTGCCCTTCCTTCCTTCCTTCCTTCCTTCCATGGCAGCTTCAGGTGTACATGCAGGGCTCTGCCCTGATTGAGCTCTGATTGCCCATCCAAGCAAGCAACGTGCTGCCCCACAAAGACGCCACAAAGACCAGCTCTGCTGCTCTGCATACATGCAGAGACCCAGCAGCTCACCCCACAGTGACTGTGCAAGCTGCCCAACGCGATTTCATTCCTTTTCTCTTTGCCTTTTTTCCTCCCTTAGCCTGTGCTGTAGTTTGCGTCCATCACCGCCTGCTCCTGGCCGCATTCGGAGGCTCCACCTGCACGAAGGCAGCGACGCTGCAGACCCTGACTGCGACAGCGGATGCCCTCAGCGCGCACAACCCGGAGCCCCCTGCCCTCCCATCTCTCAGGTGGGATTCTCGCACTCTTGTGCTCCCTCTGCCGGCCCTCGGCCCGGCCCGGCCGCCTCCGCTCCGCGCTGCCAACACGTCGGGGCCGCCCGCGTCCGGTGGTGCCCCGCAAACCGTGCCGGAGGAGACCTCATCGCCGCCTACAGCTGTCTGAAAGCAGATCATAGCGAGGCTGAGTCAGCCTCTGCTCCCAGGTAACAGTGATAGCACGAGAGGTGATGGCCTCGTGCTGCGTCAGGGGAAGTTCAGGTTGGATGTTAAGAACAACTTCTCCAAAAGGCTGGTGATGCACTGGCACGGGCTGCCCAGGGAGGTGGTGGTCACTGCCTTTGGAGACGATTCGTTAGCCCATATTCAGGAACACAAAGGGCACTTTATGGAAACACTGACACCCCAGCAGAGAGACGTGCCCTTGAGGTTGGGATGCTGCAGTGCACGGAGGCTCAGTTGGGGTGGGGTGAATGCAGAGGGTGCCCCCGCTGCCAGCAGCCTCCTGCTGCTTCCCTGCACTGCAGCCCAACTCCACACCTCCACCACGACACCCGGGCACCCCCGCGACTCAGAGCTGCTGTCCGAGCAAACAATAACTCTTGTTGTTGTGTGGGGTTCTCTGCAACGGACGAATTCAATGGGCGAGCTCTGCACAAAGGCTTTTCCTGAGCGCTGTGGCTCTGTGCCCATCACCCTCCCTGGGGACACAGGGCAGGGAGGTGAGCTCCTGCCCAGCCTGCAGCCGCCGCACAAACACAAACCTGCCCAGCAGTTCCCACGTGCCCACAGCTTCCCTTAGCTCAGCCATCCCATAACGCTGGGCTGTGGCACAGCCCCTCGGCCCCCGACCATCACAGCCAGCACTGCCGCAGCGTTTTGCAGACGGGTCTGCAAAGAGTTGGAGCGCTGCGTCTGGGTGAGCTCTGCAGACGCCGTGTGTGCACGCAGCAACACGCACGTGGGGCTTTTTGGAGGTGAAGGGCCGCTGTACGCCTTTCTGCTCTGCACAGCACGGAGAAGAAAGCGCGCTCTTGTGAAAAAGCACAGCGACAAGCAGCTCCGTAGGCGCAAACAAATGGTTAACGCGTGCAGTTGTCTCCCGTGTTGACTTTGCTCGGTGTCACCGACAGCTGCTTTCCTGCAGCACCAGAAACCGCAGCGCTGGGGGAGTGAAAGCGCAGCAGTGGGGCTGGGAGGGCAGCACCTCCCTGGGGGGAGGATGGCAAAAGGCAGCGCAGTGCCCACGGATCCCAGAGCAACGCCCTGCGAGGTGCAGGTGAGCCCAGCAGGGCCGCGGCGATGGCTTTGAGAAAGGAACAAATGTCGTTACTGCACTAATCCGACAGTGCAGCTATTCTCCCCAATCTCCCCACTCAGCGCCGCTGCAGCTCCCCCCAGTCCTTCTGCAAAGCACCGA
>JAPSGF010000012.1:3686190-3727525 GCA_035772895.1 Perdix hodgsoniae | reverse complement strand
CTGGGAAATTAAAAAACAAACAAACGAAAACAAAAAAAAAAAAAAAAGGAAAAAAACGAAAAACCCGACTTTTAGAGGCACAAAGGGCGGAGGGGTGCCGGGGGGGGCGGTGACAGCGGGGTGGGGCTGAGCCCCCCGCACCCGCACGGACCGTTAAGGCGGGAGCGCGCCCGCGGCTCCGAGCCGCCACCGCGGGTCCGGCCCCACGTGTGCGCGCCGCAGGTGTGAGCCGGGCGGGGTGCGGGTCCCTTTAAGAGCCAGTTGTGCACGTGGGGGGAGGCGGCCCGTGTCGCTGTGCGTGGCTGCGTTTTCTTTTCTTTTATCGATAGCAGAAAGTTGAAGCCGTCGGGCTGATTGCAAATAACGGCGCAATGTTGGCACTTCTTCGCTGTGTTTTTTTGTTTTTTTTTATTTTTTCTTTTCTTTCTTTCAAAGCTGTTATTTTATCCGTGCAGGAAACGGGAACATCCTGCGGGCGGAGGGGTGGGGGGGGGTTGGGGGGAGGTTGCGGCTGTGCGCTGCCCCGTGCTGCCGTGCCGCGGGGATGTCCTTCGTGTACCGCCGTCAGATCCGTCGGTAGGGCCGGATCGGAATGGGGGGAGGGGGCGGTTCTGAGCGAAAATGAGAGCTGCCCGCCTTGGCGGACACTGCAGGAGCCTTACGGGATGGGTTATGGGGGGGGGGCAGCGTGGTGCGGGGTTCCTGCGGCTCCCCCCCTCGGAGGTTCCCCCTCCCCCCCGGCTTCGTGTCCTTCCCTCATGTGAGCTCTCACTGCTGTGTCGTTCAGGCTTTGTGCAAAGACTCGTCCCCCCCCCTCCTTTTTTTTTTCCTCTCGTTGTTTGTGCCTTTGGAACGCGGACAGCTCTGCTGGGAGAGCTGTGATAACTCCGGGTTGGGTCGGTGGGGTGTTTTATCCCTTCCCTGTGCTTAATCCCTATAGGAAATGCTTAATGCTGACTTATTTCGAAGCTCACCCCGTGCTGCAGTGTGCGAGTAGAGGAGGGCGAGTGTGTGCAGCTGCCCCTCTGTGGGATTCTCCTTTCCTTCTCCTCTTTCACGCTTTCTTTCCTTTCTTTTCTCTTTTTTTCCCTATTTATTTATTCATTTCTGGTTGGTGCTTTAAAGCCCCCCTTCATATCTCAGGGCGGCTCTATCTCAGGGAGCTGGGGCTGTGCTTTACCGAGCTGCTGTACGAGGCGGAGCTGCATTGCATTCATGCACTGGTGCACGTTCCGCTCCTCCCATTATGTGGGGATTCACTCCACAGGTGCTGCGTGGAGCAAATCCCCCAATTCCAGTCCTGCGGTGCAAATTCTGGGGGGATACCCTCCATATTTAAGGCTGCTGGTGTAGCAGATGGCGTCTTGGTGGAGCTCCGTCTTTTCCCTTAATTGTGTGCCCACCCAACCCATTGTCACTGAGGTCCCAAACCCTTCTCAGCTCTCTGTGTTGCTTTCCAGCTCCGGTGTGGTTGGAGGCACTGGCAGGAGGAGCTGTAGCCCACGGCCAGGTGAGGGCAGGTAAGTGCTGGGAGCCTGCAGCACTCATCCCATCCCACACCTCAATGTAAGGCAGCTCACTCGGTGAAGCACAGCCTGCAGCTCCTGGTGCTCAGAGCCGTTCTCCCATCAGAAGCACACAGCACTCTCCCAGGTACGTATTTCCCCACCTATCCCAGATTTCCAGCTGCTCTCTGCGAGCTGCTTGGTGGGCGCGTGTTGAAAGCTTTGCAACGGTGTCCTGCCCCTCGTCCAGCTACAACCAGGACTTTGTATTACTTAATATATTTATATAAGCGGATGCTACAACTGAGCTGGTTTGCTATTGCTTTTTTAACAGATTTTATTCTGTTTTCTCGAGCTGCTTGAAGAGATGGAAGCAGTGACCCTCCCCAGGTGCAGCCCTTCGCAGTGCTGTTGCAGAAGCAGGGCTGAAGCACTGCAGGGCTGCTCTGCTGCACCCCAGCTGGGTTTCCCTTCAGCTGTTGGCTCTTTGCAGCACGGCAGTTGCACCTTGCAGAGCTGGAGCTGCTGCCATCAGCACAGAGGACATTGAAGTGGTGAAAAAATACTATTTTTTTTTTTCCTCAACTTTTTAATTGGCTGTTTCCAGTAGGCTGGCACAGGTCAGGAGGGCTCTTGAAATCCCATTCTTCAGTCTGCTAAAGGGGCAGAGCAGCACAGGGACTGGTGTGGGCTGAGCTCCCTGTGGGACAGGCATGGCTGCTGCCGTCGTTCTGCGCTGCTGCGACGTTGCTTTTTGGGAAAATGAATTGAAGGAAGTTGTCACATAACTGGGGGAAAAAAAGTCAAGAGGAAATACAAAAGTCTGGGCTGCCTGCACAGGTCTGGGTGCTCTGTGCTGCAGCCTCTGCTCTGCACAGTGACTGATGGAGGATCAGAGTACCTTTATTTTCTAGTTGCAGATAGTTTGTCCATTCCAAAAGTACATAAGCATCACGTCAGCTTTAGAGAAAAAAAATCTTCTCCCCCTTTCTTTCCCTTCCTTCCTTCTTTCCCTTCCTTTCCTCCTTCTTTCCCTCCAGCAGTGTAAAGCCACACAAGCAGGTTTGCCCTGCTTAGCTGTGCATTCAGCTGCTGGCACTGTGATTCCTGGCCAACAGCTGATGCACTGCAGCCCCTAAGAGAAGACAGAAAGACAGTGGATCATTCCCCCACAAGCTGTGGGGATGCAGCTGTGCCATGTTCCAGCACTGGGGGTTTGGGGAATGGGGTGTTTCTGTCTGTTTGCACTGTGTAACTGCTTGTTCTTTGTAGTTGCAGGTTGATAGTGCCTGGAAGGCAAAAAAAAAAAAAGCCAACAAACCAACACAAAAGCCCTGAGGTGGTAATGCATGCATGTTCATGTCTTCATGTAGAGTGTTCGTCAGTGCCTTATGTCATGATTTACAAATAATAATAATAATAATAACAATAATAATAACCAAAATACCATTTGGAATGCCAACATTCAGTGGGCTTTGAGGAGATGTAGCAGCACATCATGGTTTGTAGGGACAAGGAGATACAGACCATTCTGGGCTGCCTCATTACCTCAAGGATAAGACAAGAAAGTGAGCTTCTGGTTATCATAGGGGTGGAGGCTGACGTGTCCCCATAGCCCTTAGCTCAGGTGCATGGGGATGTGCAGGTACACCTGTCTGTGGGGTGCTGTGCAGGAAGGGCTCTGCTTCTCCTGTGCTCTTTGAGTCCATCCCGGGTGGAGCAGTGCCTCCAGAGCAATACTGCTCCATGTTCAGCCTTTTCCCAGCCCCCTCTGATTTGGGGGGTGGACGTGGGGGGGCTGGAAGCTGTGGGGAGATGCACGGGGCTGGAGAGCTGTCAGCAGTGCTCTAGCAGCACGTAAATACTGGAGTGGAGGATCGCCTGTTGCTCTCCAGTATTGCATTGCTGCTTTAGTGTGGCTGGAAATCAGTCCCTGGCATCTGGGGGGGTTCCGTGCTGCAGGAGGTGGGGGGGGAAACCTGTCTCCAGCACCAATAAATCACAGTGAGTAACGAGGGCCTGGTGTCATTAATGGGGTCAGGACTCTGGCATGGGGAGACTGAGCCCTTCCCCAGCATCCTGGGTGGGAAAGGAGGCTCTGGGGAGGTGGGGGGAACTGGAGGTAAGGTAAGAGGAAAGTGCTCTGCCCTGGGCATCTCCTGCTCTGCACTACCCAGTTCTGGTGGCAGCAAAGGGACGCCTGTGGGCTGAAGGCTGCTCCCCTTGGGGCTGCACCGCACTACTGGGACATCCAGGGACATCCATCCTCTGCAGCAGCACTGAGTCCACGTGTCCTGCAGGTGATGGTGCATCACTGGCAGCCCCAGTCCTGTGCTGTGCTGGGTGTTCTGGTGGCTGGCTGTCCCACAGCAGTAGTTTTTCAACTGTTTCCTGCAATTACTGAATCCCAGTCTAGTTGTGGGACAGCAGGGTGATGGGGAAATGTACCCTCACTGCTTCATGGCTCAGCAGCACAGAAGGTGAGCACTTCTGTCTTTCTGTACTTAATTTTGCAAATTTTACATCAGTTTGTTGTTTTTTTTTTTAATGCTTTAAAAATTTTGCATCCTCACCCTTTTATGGGCAGAGGCAGAGAGTCTGAAACCAGCCTTGCAGTGTTGCAGACCACAAAGGCACAGGGGCACATGGAGGTGGTGTAGGACTGATTCCAGCCTGCAGAACGCACAGGTAGGGGTGCCTTGAGCCACAACTGCCCTCATCAGACCTCACACCATTCCCTGCACAACAGCATCTCCTGCTGCTACTCAGGGCTGCAACGATCCTTGCTTGAATTTTCTAATCTAGGACTTCTTTTTAACACAAAACCACCCTCTGAAAAGGAACTGCTAGCACAGTTATCATACAAGCTTTCTCTCACACCTCCAAGCTCAGCCTGGAGCACCTGTGCTTCAGCTCAGTGCAAGTTTAAAGCAAGATTTTCTCAGTGCTTTCATAATACTTTAACAATTGCTCTTCTGCAATGCCAGCCCCTCAGGCTGCACGGCTCCAGCCCCCTTTTCCTGTTCCAACCATCTTGAAGACTGACCCCTTGTTGTGACACCCATCCTCTCCTGCTTCTCCCACATAGCAGCAGTTGAATAACATCCTAAACCAAGGCAGGAAAACACTGCAGAACAAACTCATGTCAGAGTGTAGTCCTAAAAGATATTAGCAGCTCTCACTGTTTCACGTGTAAATAGGTACTTTTATGCCCCCTTTCAAGTGCAATATCCAGCTGCCATCAATCTATTCCAGAACACAGTGATGCAGGAACTGTTCAGAGGTTGGAGAGAACACTGCTTTCTGTAATGAGACCTTCAATCCATCCACACCCAATGAAAACTCAAACAGATGTCATAATAATTCTAAAGCGGGTTTGTAGTTTTCTGTGTTGCACACACACAGAAATGGAATCAGTCTATATAGTGCAATTAGAAAAACCCTAACACGAACAAAAGTAAATTGCAATTGTGAGCAGTGTTATTTTTCTTACTGAGAATTCTGATTTGCAGCACAGTCTCCAGCACACTGACCATTACACAATTACATGGTGTCAGTTACTCAAGCTTTAGGGCTGCCATTAAGTGCTGCAGTTGCAACTGAACACACCAAGGGCAGACAATGCTGCAAGGTGCTTGGAATGAAAAAAATACCACTCAAAAACCAGAAAACACCTTGCAGAACAGACTGGCAAATGCTTCATTACGTACCAAGCACTTCCAGCCCCAAATCCCAGCACGCAGTGAAAGTCCATGTGCAAGCACACCAGCTGTGTAAGCAAGGGACGGAGCAGAAGGAAAGGTGTGCACTGCCATGGTTAGCATTACAACACAAGATGTGAATAAAACCAAACAATTACTTACAAATTGGCTGGGTTTTCTCTCCCTGCAGGTAATGTGTTTAATGAAGGAATATTTGTCACTCTTCACTGTTGCCAAAACAGGAGAAGGGACAGCACTCAGAATGTTCTCACTGGAATCCAGGTTGGTTATAGCATATGCCAGTCTTCCTAAAGCTTTCCCTCAGGCCTTCACCATCTCCCATAGACAGCACTGTATTGACAGAAAGCTCTACAGAGGTAACAAACCTGGAGCCTGCCTTCACTGCCAGAAGCACTAATGAAATATGCTGCTGAGAAGAGAATCTCGAGAGTACTTCAATATACACAGTGAGTAGCATAGATGTGTGGGGCATATTTTAAAGAGACAGCCTTTATTTAAAGTACTTTGCTTTGTAGTTCTTATAAAGTAAACATTACAATACTTTTTTTTTTTCTTCCCACAAATATATATAGAACTGTTTAAATTTAAAAGGCAATTTCACTGTCTGATGGACATTTTTAAAGAAAAAAAATCTGAAAGAAACAGGCAGCTCAACTAAAACTGACTTCAAACATTCTGTTTTGTCATTCCATCTCAAAAAAAAGAAAAAAAAAAACTTTTTTTTACCCAGACTCCTTTTTACAGCAATAAGGCAACTCCAGGAGGTGTCAGTGGCTCCCTGGAGATTACAGATACTGTAACTGGCTGCTTCTCATGTTTCATAACACCCAAAGGTGCAACTATCCTTTAATCACAATCACATTTGTGAATTAAAATATAAAACTTAAATTACAGTTTTTTAAAAAATATTACTAATAGACTTCCCTATCATAAAATGTTTTACATTTACAGTACTCGAACTATTTCAGTTCTGGGTTGATGAGGTTTAAGCAATTTACCACTGCAAGAGTTAGACTCTGGAGCTCACAAACAGCACAACCCAACCAGGGGCAGCAATAGTCGGTAGAGTCATAGTGCAAATCAAAATAAGGAGTGCAGAACTGCACTAGTTGTTTACATTTCTATAATATAAATGAACAAGACGAGATTCTTATATTGTACATGCAATAAGTTATAGTAAGCATATGACAATGGGGCTGGGGTGTTCTACAATTTCAGCTGGTGTACCAGAGTTGAAGCCTGTGAGAGATAGGACTCGGTAAACAAAACATTTCAAAGCTCTGTAGCCATAGCACTTCAACTGTGCTTTCATGCTTTGTACTTCTGCTTCCCCGTCTCACTGATCACACAGATATGCTGAAACAAAACATTGAAACCTCCAGTTAGGAATGTAATGTAAGAAACTGATGTTCAGGCACAGAGTCAATACTGCTCTTCTGAAAGAAATGAAAGCATGCCACACAAGCGTCAGCCCTGAAGAGTGTTCTGATACTGTTTGTGCAGAAAAACTACAGCCTTTTTTGGCTACAAACCTCAGCGTTGCCTTCCTTCTCCTTCCTTTCCCCCCAGTGTCCATTATAAGGACATAAGACCCAGGGTGAATTTGTGTCTTAGTACAAAAAGGCTTTCAAGGTCTCTCCTCTTTAATTTTTGTGTAACTAAGCAAATTTAATGTAGATATCTGCTACAGTAAGAAACTACACACAAACTGCCACACTGTCACACGGGGGACACAAAACCTCTGTTCTGTGTGAAGCAAAATAAACATTAGTTCTATCAGAGCTCCAGAACACTGCTGTGCTGCCCTAAGGTTTGCCCTCATCACTGCATCACTGATGGAGTAACCTTGCACACAAGCTGTGATTTACACTGAGGAAGGAGAGCAATGTAAGAGACTTCCCTTCCTTCCTCCTCCCTAGTTTTAAAAGGACAAAAACATATGGGAAAAATTACTTACGTTCAAATCTCTGAAGTATTCATTGTAATCGAGGGCGTATCCCACAACAAATTTGTCTGGCACTTCAAATCCAACAACTAAAAAATGAACATAAGTCACCAGTATGTTAGAAAAGGATTTCCTTGAGTTCACTAGACCTTCTAATGCACATAATTTGGAATTTTATCAACACATAAGCTGCTAATTTTATTTCTTCCACTCAAGTATCCTCGGCTTAATACTCACATTATTTTAAACTTCTGACATTTGTTGTTGATTGAATTTAACTAAAACAAAATTAAATAGGTTTATTTATTGATTCCTAATGCATAACTGGCATGGCTCTATCAAGACAGCCCTTGGACAGCTGGGCAGCATCAGTCCAACTGCACAGCCTGTAAGACAACTTAAGGAACATGTGAATGAGGCTTCCAAGGTGTTGAGATGCTTCCATCAGTAAAGGATGGAACAGAACAGAACGGAGAAGGAAGAGGATGTGATTCTGTGGCTGAATTCACTCCACTTCCATTGTGAAAGTGCACAACCCACATTAACAAGAATTTGGCCTCAGGAATGGGGATAAAATACACATCCATGCCTAAGGACTTCCTTAAGTTGCTGGGGACATCCAGATGACACTGGGTGGCTACATTTAGGCACCTGAAGCACTCCCCAAAGCGACAAAGGTGAGTCCAGCAGGTTTTGCTGACCAAAGTCTTGGCTACTTCTAAGCATGGAGAATTTCCAAATGAAAAGGGATTCACATGGACCAAAATACCTAAGTCTTCATTTCATATACTAAACTAATTGCAAATATTTATACTCAAGTTCTTGCTTTTTGTTTGTTTCGTTTTGTTTTTTGCTTTTAAAATCAATCAAAAACCACTCATGAAAACTGTCTGGAACACCCACGGACTTTGGCCAAAGAGTACACAACATATCAACTTATTTTTAAAAATGAACAGTGGTTGTCAGAGAGTTACTTACAGTCTGGCCGATATCCCACACTTCGAGGAGTTCTTTTGACCAACAAACTGTCAAATAAAATCAAAGTCAAATTGAAACATGGCAATGCACCATGTAGAACTACATGAAATTGTCACAAAGTTAGGTTGGATTTCACTTCAGTGAGCCTCAATGTGTGTAACTGAGAGCACAACCATGAAGATTCTAAACATTTTTCATTTGCAGGTGCAGCTGATCTCAGTGATAAACTCAAAACCTTGCAGAATCACAAAAGGCTTACAGCTTAAAGGATAACTACAAAGTCTGAAAGAATGAGGCTGGGAGATCTTAATCTGCATGGATTTTTGTTGCCAAAAGTGACTTAGTGAGGCTTTCTGTGTGTTATGAAATTTCAGGTGCAAGCACTTGAGGTAAAGAGGTGAAGAGTTGGGATCCAGCCAAACCAGCTGGATTATCAGCATTATGAAGCAAAATCAGTTGGTTGAATACAACCTCAATTGCACAACGTGTCCTCAATTGTTTTTCACTGGTGGTACTAATTACCCCTATAAAGAAAAGGTTAGCAGGTTTTGATGCTCAGCTGATACAAACCAGTTCCACTTTCCCAGAATTAAACATCAGAGGTGTAAGAAATAGGAAGATACAGAGCTGGGGTTACTGCAGCAGATGGAGATGCCCTGCTAGTTCAGTTTGACTCGCTCTTTATTCAGTTGAGCACATCTACCTTTTAGAAGACAACTCCACCATCCTGACATTTGTTTGTATAAGAGAGTGAGAGAGACTTTGGGAGGAAAGGAAAAGGTGAGTGACGGCCAAATGCAGAGACAGAACAACATAACTCTGTATTTGTAGACCTCCTCCCTTCCTGGATCACCTCTGAAGGTGAGACTTCATTTGTCACATCCATGGTTTCAATTTTAGACACCCTGTTTCTGAAACTTCTACTGGAAGCTTAATTTTTTTAATATTGCCTAGGCCTTGATCAAACCAACCCCCAATTAGTGCTACCATTAATTCACATTTCCCTGCTACAATCGATTAATTGTCAGAGAGAAAGAAAACAAGAAAAGAAAGGCAAGTGAACCAATGGAGAACACAACACTTGAGACTACCCACTGTAATCATGCTCAGCCTTTGAAGACCCAGACTACTTCAACAGGTTCAAACAACACAAAACTGCTTGGCTCACGCTGTTTCGTACTCACGATGTATGACTGCACTGTTCAGGTACTGTGCAGCAACAATTGCTTCAAATTTGGTACATTTAACCAGGCCAGGAAGAAAAAGCTCACCTTCAGCAGGTCACCCTGGGATTAGCAGCATGAAGAGCTATTCTAGTACATCTAACAACTGCTTCGACATTGTTATGGCAACACAACTGATTAGATATTACACACAGCTCTGGTTTATCTCTAATCCCCAGCACTCATTATGCTTTTATTGCAAAATACACAACCGTAGCATAGGGGTATAAAAGATGCAATTTAAAAAGAGGTAGGAGGAATGCTGATATTAGCTGTTATTATTATCCACAACATTCCTTATTAAATTGAAATTATTTAATTAGAAAATGTTTCAAAACTAATTGATTAAAGATGCAACTAAGTAGAAAAGCCTGGAAGAGCATATGGCTGGGTGACTCTCGCAGACTGACCTCTAAAGCTCAGCTACACTACACACCCTACACAAACAGTAATGTTAGCATGCAAACTAATTTAATTCTACAATTACAGGCACCAGACCAAGAAAAGGTCTCCACTGCACAGATACACCTCTGAAACATACTGAAATTGCAAACAGTGCAAACAGAAATAAGCTCAGATAAGACACTGACATACTGAGGTAACTACTGTTATTTTTTTAAATCCTAATTTCCATTAAAAGTCTGCATTTATGAACTCTATTCATGTTGAAAATACTTCTGCCATCATTAGGGGGAGCGATTTTTTTAAGCTCAAAAATTTTAGTTCTTCCATTCTAAACCCAAGTTTGACATCAGTGAAACCCCCCATCCCCAGACATCACGGAGCAATACACGTACCAGACATGCACAAGCTATCCCTTCCTGAGACAGAAGGGCTTTAAGCAATAGGATTGGAGAGAACAGTGTTTCTGCCTTGTCACAACTAGCAAAGTGTAATTTATGCACTGAACTCCAAGTGCATTTCATACAACTTCTGAAGAAGTGTTCCTTCCTGTTTGTCTTTTATGGGATTGTATTCCACATTACCTTTTTTTACACCGTGTGTCACTCTGAAGGTGAAATACAGCACAAATAGCCACAATTAAAAGCTTACCTGGCCACTTTCACCATCTTTGGATTGTACTGCTTTAGTAGAGACAGCAACGTTTTCATTGTTTTCCCAGTATCAATGATATCCTGAAAATAAAAATACCATGTGAGAGAGAATATGAAACCTGTCAAAGCAGCACTTCAAGTTTTTAATGCAGAAATTGCTCATCTGCAATAACATGAAAACATGCTGTAATAACAGTGTTCATCATCCAGTATAAGGGATATGGAACACCATGTCGTGCTTAAGCCACTACACTCAGGAAAGAGATCACAATAGTTAACAATGGTTCTTAATTCTTACGGATAGCTACTACTTCAAAAGCATGAACTGTGACCTTCCTGGCGCCTCTGGCAGATTTTATGGCTCGTGTTCCTTGCAGCAATCAGATAAACAATGTCTAATTCTCACACTATCAGCATAGCATCCATCTTGCAGCTGAGCTGGGAGACACTTGTATACAACAGAAAGAAAAGGAGCATAAGAAGGGAAAACAGTCACAACTCATTAATGTAATTAAAGAAAAAAAAGGAGTGCAATTTACATTACAGATTTTAAAAATAAAGAAGGAAACTGTACTGGTAATACCAGGGTGCAGTGTGACAGTTTCTATTTACATACACTAAACTGAAGTTTGATGCATCACTTTAATCCCACTTACTACATATATATAAGCAGAAAAAAAGAATATATGACTCAAAACTGAAGCACCAGAAATGGATATTCTATTTGGACTGACACATCACAAGATGTCCAGAGGGACAGTCCTTACCCTGCCTGAAACTTGGATGTTTATTTGAAATGAAGAGGCAGATAACACAGAAGTAGCAATGCCTACTCTATCATCTCCTGATTTCTGCTTATTTTCTCAGGCCTCTCAATTAAAGTACGTCAATAAACACATCAACATAACAGAGCACCTGTCAGCTATGCTACCTTGAACACCTAAAGCTTTTATTCATGGTTATCAACTCAAGAAAAAGACAGACATACATGGATAAAAGCTGATGTATAAACAAAAGCAGCCACTTCTGTGCTCTCAAGTCAAAATCAAAATTTTGTGATTATGTATTATTGTATTATGTATTTGATTTTTGGAGGCAAATCTCCATTTCATGGGGTTTTTCTGCACATCACAGGGATGCTGCATGGAACATCTTAGTGCTCTGTGCAGAAGATACTGTTTAACTGCAACAATGGCGTTGGTCAAAGGGCTTATATTTGACAACGCATGAGATGTCAGTGGAGAAGTGATGCACTGAACAGATGAGAAACCAACCCACTTAGCTGCCTGGCACTTTAAAGGCATACATTCATCTGAAATGGAGCAGATACACAATTAAATGCATCTGCCTACCTGAAGCAAAATACTCTTCAAAGGAGACCTTTGGTCACACAGATGACTGCTGTATACATACTTGATTGGTTTTAAAACTGAACATGCTTCCTGTGGAATAATATGACAGAAGGAAAGAGCTTTCTCTTTGGTTGCTGAACTGGTTGCCATTGCTGTTCCTGTGCTTACCAACAAAGCCACTCCCATTACTTGGAGTCTAAAGACATTGCTACACTGCACATTCATTCTTCCTGTCTAGTGCTTCTGCTTTACCATCCTCAAATCAGCCATCTTATTCAAGAGCATCCTCTGAACATAAGCAATGCTGTCCAACAACAAAGAGGAGTGAAAGCCAGAACTAAGCAATGGTACCTACCAGGAAATCACACTCAGCTATAGTGTTGTCAGTATCATCCCGAGAACAGCAACAAGACAGAGATATGGGAATTAGCAACAGCAAAATGCTGATTAGGAACCAGCATTCTCCATGTCTCTATTCCCTGAATAAATCATACACAGGGATGCTGGGCTTGTCTTTGTTTTTCACTAACTTTTTTATTTTAGGATATTCCTCCCAGGAACTTCTTTCTGCTTTTCAGTTTAATTTTCCAGCTTGCCAAAACACTGATATGCTTAATTTCACTTTGCTTAGGTCACTTTTTAGTAAGAACTTTAAAAAGTAATAATAAATCATGACAAGTAAGAACTGACAGAATCACAGAAAACTCTGAAGTGAAACACAATACTTACTTCTACAATTAAAACATTCTGTTGGAAAGAAAAAAGAAAAGATAAGAATCCATTAGTATTTAAAGAATACACAAATTTCTAATATATCCTATAACTTATTAATTTCATTTTTAAAGCAGTTCAATATTTGTACCATGATTTATGCATGTCTGGCCACATAACGGTGGATCCTATTTAGCTCACATTTCTGCTGCTGCAGTGACAATCAGCCTCAGTATCTCACGCTAGGTCCAAAGTGGTCTTTTAAATTCTCATAATGCAAAGAGTGTCGTGCTATAAAGCCAACAGTTCTGTCACACCTACAGCCTTCACACTGAAATGCGTCACAATTTTTTAAAGACTGTTTACATGTAATCAAATGGGGGAACCAATGAACAGAAGGCAGCAGCAGTTTGCTCAGATACCCAGCTCAACGACCTCTGTACAGCCACTGAAGAAAAGCAGACTCCCCATTTACATTCCTTGCATTTCCCTCTCTCTTTGTTACCTGTAACAGGACCCTCAGCTCCTAACCCAGCAAGTTAGGTGCCTAGGTGAGCTCCCTTCACCACCACACTGAAACATCAGCACAGTAAATAAATAATGCCACACTCTTTTAAAGGTAGCTTGAAGGCAACGACCCTGACAAGACTGCTTTTCTCAGGGACCACAGAGAAACAAATACCCTGAATATGGCTCATACTGAAGACACTGAATATATACACACTTACTTTTAAGTTAAAATTAAACCAATGGCCCTGGTGGGGCCTATGCATGTCACTAAGTTACAGTGGTGAATACTTAAAATGAAACATACCCATTTTCTCTTAAAAAAAAAAAAATCTATTATCCCTACATGTCAAGAAAGCACACAGTTGTCTGGGTTTTTGGGGGTTGTTTCCTTTTTAGTTTATGTAAACACTTGAAGAGCCATACCTTTCCAGTCAAGGTTGAGAGGTCATCCCCACCAATGACTTTTATATCTCCAGTTGACTGATCATTCTAATAAGAAAGAAAAAGGTGAGCATTAGCATTACGAGAACTGAAGTCATCTTTATTCCAATGAATACCAAAACTGCAAAGTACATAATGAACCAGTATTAATGCTACCAGTAGCATCTATTTACTTAGAAATTACAAGTAAGAATAAGAAAAATAAGTTATAAAACAGCCAGAGAAGCATGACTTTGCCTTTTTTACGACAAAGGGTAATAATGATCTAATAATTTGTTGTAGAAAATAAACTGCAACACTGGTTCCCAATGCTGTCACTACAGTAGTGATGTTTCAGCAGAACTGGGCTTTGACACAGTCCACAAGGAGCTGTTACACAGAGAAAGTGAAAAACAATGACGAGGAGCACCTCAGACCTCTGACATTTATTAAAGCTGACTTCAAACCTCGGCAGTGTCTCACATCAGATGTGATAAGCTCACTGCTGCACTACTTACGTGATGCCATTATCCTACAATTTAACCATTTGATCTGAATGTTTGTATCTCTTGTCAAACTCTCTTCTCATAACTCCTTATCACGTATCTTCCCTTTAGAAAGAAAGCTTTTCTTATTGTGCTGCCCCATCTCAAAGCCTAAGCTTGCAGCATGATCAGTTCCTTCCCTAAAACCAGAAATAGCAGATATCGAGGGGAACACAAGGAAAGAAGTGGCCATGTACAACCTCCTGCTTTCACAGATAGGTATTCAAGGACAGGTATTCACCTGTATAAATTGCAGAGAAAACCTGAAAGTGTTATCACAAAAAAAAAAAGAAAAAAATGAACCAAATGATTTAGAGAGATGCAGACACTGGCTACACAGTTTGTAACACAGGGATTACAGTAAGGAGAAAAAGCATTGAAATCCTTTGGGCAGTGATGTCAGTGCTCTCGGATAACGAAGTGCTGACAGCTTGAGGGGATGTAAAAACAGATGGGTAAACCTGGAAATACTTCCTGTGTACCATTCCCACAGCACAATACTGAAAATCCCCACCCACAAGCCAACTATTAGAAAAAGCATCTTTACAGTTTTAACCGTATGTTTTAAAGATAACAGCTGTTAGAGTTACACTGCTCCATTTGATGAGAATATTCAGCTGCTCCAGCACTTCCATCGCAGCAGAACAGAACCAAACTGAACAACATAAATAGTGCTGTGTTGCAACAGTCCAACAACAGGATGCCCAAATCATCCCAGCAGATACACAGAGCCCTGCTGGGTGCTGAGACACTGCTTAGACAAATCAGAAGAACATGACTCAGTGAAGCACTGCATTCATTATGCTGAGGGGCAGCTCCTGCCTTCATCCCATCTTACAGTTATCTGAAGTGACAACTTCTTTGAGCTCTTTCTTGTTTATGTTGCAGGATTCTCTCTTATCTATTCCTCCACTAACACAGAGTTGATCACTGTTCCACGGAAACATTGTTCCTTGTGAAAGAAAGATGTAGAAAGATGCTGCAGATATTTGTTCCATTAGAGTGACAGGCACAGATGACAGCCCAGCACTCAGCACACACATTAAGATGAGTCTCCTGGTCATCTCTCTGGCTTCAAAGCAACATACTACAATCAAAGCAGAACACCACAGAACTCTGCAGAACACTGTAAACCTCTGGATTGTGCATATTCAAATGTAAGTATCAGTGGAGAACAATCTGACTAACACAACTTTCCTTCTCCTTCCCACCAAGAACCATACAAATTGCTATATTTGAACACAAAACACAAACCATTAGTGACATATTTACCTGCATTCCTATGCAGGCACTGAGCTCCAGAGCAATTAAAGGATAAAAAAAGGTTAACGAATTTCCAATGCTGGTTCTAACCAGCTTTCCACTGGAACAAACTTTGTTTAATAATTAAGCGGTGTTTTAATTATCTTCAGGCCTATTATTTCTGATTTCAGTACTGGTAAGACTTTAATGCTGTGTGGCTTAGCACAGAAGAGATTTGTTGGTTAGATCCGTTTTCGCTGCCTCTTCATTGTCATTGCTGGAAAACAAAAAACAACATTGCACTGCAAGATTGTAACTCCTGAGCAGTGACTCAAAGATCACCTTTTACAAAAGCACCAAAGTTCCTTACACTGTTTGCTAGGAGGCTTGGGTAGCACGAGACCTTTCAGAGCACTGCCTCCATCAGTCCAGTGAGGTTCTACCTCAGCGCTGTCCTGCTCCACCAAAAAGCCCCACCTTCCCCAGTGATGTGCTGCACACCTGCTGACTTCTGGCTGTCTTTCCTGACTGCACACCAATGACTTCTGCCCACCTCTAAACACAGGAGGCCGGTGAAATGCCATGCTTCTAGCACAAACCAAATAAACTGCTTGTCAAGGATACAGACACCCAGTTCTGATCACAAACACTGTCTCTCCATTTCTTTGCAGCTTGCCAGATCATTACAACCCATTCGTAACACTTCAAAAGCAGGAGTCAGAATTAATGGTTAATCACAGCATGATTATCTCCATATTATTTGAGAATTATTTCTGGGTACAGTCACACCATGAACTTTGCTTTATGAAACAAATAACCCATAAGCTTGCAAATATTAAAAGATGGCTTTCAAATAAGAACAGCACATCAATTGCATCGATTTTAGAACCATGATACGAGTTGGGCTGCTTTGTTTGAGCAATGGCGGTATTTTTAACATCACACACCCGGCCTGGCAAGGCAGGAAGCACGACCAAGCAATTGCATCCAAAGGCAATCACAGGAGAGCTCCACTTCCAGCTGCCTGCTACGGTTTGTGATGGTTTTCTCATCCCTAAGAATGTCAAGTCCTTCATTTAGTGAAGCATGAATAGAAACTATGGAGCCAATCTAGCACTGCAGGACTATTAATAACAGGAAACCTGGTCAGTCAGTGACACACATGTTCCTGTTAGGAGGCTCTCACCCAGTCTATCTAGCAGTGCAGTCTAAAGAATACAAGTCTGGATATTAATAACCACTTAAGAGAGTCAACAGCAATGAAATGCTCATAAATACTGCACTGGGGGAGGCATCAGGTAACTGCAGCTCCTCCTCTACAACAAGAAAACTTTCCTCCATAGAACTGGCTGACAAAACCAAAACCCTGAAGCCAACACCCAGAGCAAAACATTCTGTTTAGACAGCTTTCTGTGCACAATCCTCTCCTTTCTCTTCATTTAATCCTTCCTGCTACTGAAAACAAAAAACAGGCTTATAATTTCCATTACTTATTTTGCTGCTTATTTCCTGATCAGAATCAAGGCGCCATCGTTATGGGTGACAATAAACAAAAGCAACAGCATCAAAGCACTGCCCAAACGCACAAAGCTGAACAAAGAAAGCTTACTGGGGAACAAGACTTGCTTTTCAACACTGTATTTTTCTTCAGGTGTTTCACAACATTTTTCCAAGTTTGTTCCAAGTTACTTAGGAAGTGGAGAGAGCAGAAGGGTGGGGTGGTCTTCATACTGCTTTTAAATATATCAAATAAGCTACTGGATGTGTCCCTTGAAGAAAGCTGAAGGTAGAAATTTCCTTGCCAACAAAGGTGGGACTCATCATTTCCTATCCTGCTCAGTGTTGCCCTGCAATACAGAGATCCAGCTTGCTGACAGGGGCTGTGTAGGGTGGGCAGAGGGAGCCAGAACCTTCTGCAGGGAGCAGAAAGGAAGCACCGTGCAGCTGCTGCCCCGTGCAGTGAGCTTCCCAGCTACGTGGGGATGGTTTAATGAGATGAATGATGAAGCTGAGTTTCTAATTTAGCAACCACTGTTCTTCCTACTCGAGCAGGCACTGCTCTGTGACTGTGACAACGGCTCACACTGCTGACTTGAACACAAGGGTGCTGAGACACAGAACTAACAGCATAACCTTCAGAAACAGCTTTTTTTGTCACCACAAAGTGAATTTTAAAAAGCATTAACTATTTCCACACTACGTCTGACGGACGACTTCAAAAATACCCTCAAACACTACCAAGAAAGCACAAGACTCAGCTGCAAAGTCAGCAAACAGAGACTGCATACATCCGCCTCTTCCTCTGACCTGCACAACAAAATCTCATACTTCCTCTATCAAAAATCACCCATTACCTCATGCTCCATTTTCCAATGAAGTTAAACAGAATCACAGAATTGCTCAGGTTGGAAAAGGCTTTAAAGATCATGAAGCCAAGGCAACCTGCACACAGTTACTAAAAGGTAGCACCATACTCTGTGGCCACTAACCATAAATCTCTGTGCAGGAATCTAGTATTTCTTTAAGGCCAAACAGAATTAATTTGTTCACTGTCCAGTTGAGCAAAACAAAAGATGATAGAGGGAGCTCAGGTACAGCCATGTTTGCAGTTTTCCAATCTTTCAATCCAGTCAATGAAGTCTGAACAACACCAACGTTTCTGGAATTATTTTTTTTGGTCACAATATTTGCAGGACAAGCCTCTGTATTATTCACAGCATTAGAGATGAGGAAGAGAAGAGAGGAAATTCTTGAATGTATAAAGGACACAGCAAAGGACTCTTTGCTCTGAATGAGGACTTTACTGAACTGAGGACATAAAGACTAAAAGCAAATAGATTATATAAGATAAGCAAAGAACAAGTTAACTTGAGACTACTTTTTCCCCCCCACTTAATTATCTCATTTTTTTTGTATGACATGAGCACATCTAGGTACAATTTTCACAATATTTAGTGACAGTGCTAAACTATCAGCGTTGTTAACTAGAAATAAGTTTATATAAAAATGGCAGTGTATTGCAGATATACTTACACAGTAACTCTTCAACCTAATGAAGTCCACAGTCATGGGGATTGATTTGTCACTGTTTCTGTTCAGTGCTTTGATGTAGTCTAACAAATCAGCAAAAAATTTATAGCCGCCCTTTAGTACACAGAGAGCTACAATGTGGTGTCCTCCCATGCCCTTCATGATTTCACGTGCCAGTCTCTCTGTCCTATACAAAAAAGCACAAGGGTTAGCTGCCATAACACATTCTATTTGCTTACCATTGCAGTATTTTGTCTTGCAAACAACAGCAGCAAACACATGCAAACTGAGAAATGGATTTTGCTGAGAAATGTTTGCCAACCACTTCAGCCACTTTTACACACTACTGGCCAACCCAGTTCTGCTTTTCAAGGTTAATCAAACAGTAACACTGCCAAACTCCTCTGTTTTCATACTTCATGCTCAGCCAAAGCAAATCTTAACACTCTGAAACTGTTTCACTGGCAGATAAGGCACATAAAGGTGTTCTCCCCTTTCAAACACAGGTTCAACTTCCATGCAAAGAGCAAAATAAATCAATACATACAGACAGCAGCCCTCACTGACCAAGGAGCAAGAGAGTAAATGTAAATGTAAATGGCAGCTTTACATTTTGCAGAGCTGCAAATCTGTCCTGACTGCAAAGCACAACAACAACAACAAGGCAGAGCAAGAGAACACTGCACTGTCTTTCTGCAGTCATTGTTTCTAAATTTGTACTGCAGTTTATCTTAGCATGGTATGCATTCACAGAGCAGCAGCAGGTTACTCAGGGAATGCCCACCACTATAAACTTTACATCCATTACTCAATGATGTGTACTTGGTCCAATCTTTTCCTATATATGGTCTTCCATTGCAAAGTTATTACAGCATTTACAATTTAAAGAAACAAAACAACATTTTATAGGAACGTTTAATCTAGTTGATCAGCACTATGCACAATCTAGAAGCATCCCTAGTCTTGAGACCTCTCAGAGGTCTGCTCAGAACTGCTTTGAATTTGCTGCTCATTCTAACAGGAACTAGGCAAGCATCACAAAGGGAAACAAAACAACATCTTATGTGCTTATGGACCCATTCCTGAGACCACATGAAATAAAACCTTCAGAGCACACTGCAGATTTCAGCAACCACGGGTGACAAGGTTGGACTCCCCCAGCAAGCAGGGGATGCTGGATATCGCTTATCTACCACACCAACACAGCACAGTCTACAATGGTGTGATTAATAACTTATGCTTGTTAACATCCTAGGGAAGTTCAAGAGACTCTAATTGTTTCAGAGTGAACTAGCACAACAGGTAATGTGCTCTCGTTAGGTTTTACGAAGGTAAAACATCAAAGAAACTCCGTGAAGGCGTCGCAGGTTGCTACATACCACCTCATTTCTTTTGAGGATTATGACTAATTTCCAAACAATAGCATAACTGCAAAAGCACCAACTCTTAGAAGCCAAACAAGAAACAGTTAATTAACACATGTACTGCTTAGTCTCTAATTCAATGTAATCTATTTAGACAGTCACCAGGCAGCAAGCTATCAGTGGCAGTGCCATGGGATCAGTGCAGTGTCTGAAGGCAAACAAACCTGTCCATGATGAGCCCATGAGGAATATAGACTTTCTCCAGATCATCCGCATAATGTTTCGGTATGCAGAACAAGTCCAGGTCGTAACCTTGTTCATCATCACCAATCTGAAAAGGAAATCAGGTGAGATTTCTACCAAGACTCACAGAAAGCCTGCGGTGAGAAAGTGCAAATCCTTGGCTTTATCCAACACGTTACACTCATTGGGATCACCGGATTTTTTTTCCTCTACAGAAGCATTAGTCACGGTGAACGCAGCAGAAAGCTTCAGCTGGCAGTTGTCTAAAACACTGCAGAAAAACAAAAGTACTGCATCCTGCCTGATCTTATTTCATTGGAAAACAAACAAACAAAGCAGGTTTTTGACACCTTCGATTTTAGCGGCGTCGTGCAAAACCCGCATCGGCAACTAAGAAGGGAGGCCTCGGGACGCGGGCATCTTCCAGATCCACAGCACAGCAGGGCTCACAGCCGGCTGTCGGCGGGGGCCGGCCGTGGGAAGGAGGCGAAATGAGGGCTGGGAACCGCGGGGCTCTGAGATCCCGAAGCAGAAAGCAAAGCTGTACTTCGGAGCCGCGGGCACAGCCCCCGTACGGCACGGCCCGCGAGGCGGGCACGCGTGTGTCCATGAGGACACGGGGCTCATTAACGCCCGCGTCCGGCTCCACAGCTCGGGGGAACAGCATCGCGCCGAGCGCGGCCAGCCGCTAGCGGACAATGACGGCGTGTTCCGTAACCGCTCCGCTCCTCGGCCCCGCCGGCGGAGGCCGTCAGCAGACAGCAGCCGGGGTTTCCTCCTTCCCAGCAGGGCTGGGAGCGCGAGAACCGGCGGCGGTAGGGAGCGGCGCCCCTCAGCGCGAAGGGAAGCCGCTTCGGCGCGACCTCGGAGCCGCGGCCCCGGCGGTTCCGACCGCCCCTCCGCCGGGAGGCGCCGCCAGCACGGCCGGCGGGGCGGCGCGGGGAGCGGCTCCGGGCCGAGCTCCTCAAGGTGACTCCGCGCCGCCCGCCCGCCCCGAGCGCGGAGCCGAGGCCCGGCGAGTCCCGCCCCGCGCAGCCCCGCTCCGCGCAGCCGGGTCCGGAGACGCGGCGGCGGAGGGAGCGCCGTTTCCCCGGCGCGGGCCCGCACTCACCACGATGCAGGGGCTGTGGGTCGCCATGGAGCGGCGCGGCCCGCCGTGCGGGCGGCTGAGCGGCAGCGACGAGCGGACGGAGGCGCTGCGCCCCGCGGCGGCCGCGGCGCCGCCCCCGCCCTTCCCCGCCCTCAACATGGCGGCAACGCCGTGGCCTCGCCGTGCGCGACGGGCGCTTTCCCGCCTCGGGGCTCCCGATGGCCGCTCGCGGGGCTCTGCCGCGGCTACGCAGCCGTGTCTGCTGTGGGGTTTTCTCCTCTCCGGCGACGGGCACCGATACTGCGCGCAGTAACGGCACCACTGCCTGCCCGGGCTTGGGCTTCTTCACTTCCCCACAGCAAATGGAAGGGGACGCCCTGCGCCCCGTCGCCTCCCTGAGCTGAGGGCATGGGAGAGGTTTCCCATTAAACACATCCGCGCGTCCCCGTGTGCTGAAGACGGGGCTGAGCTGCCTCCAGATCTACGCGGTGACGTAAATCAAGCAGTTCTGGCATTGCTGCCGCCGTTCCAGCAACCGGTTCGAGCGTTCCTTTGTACAAAACACCCCATTAAGCAAATCTGAGCATCAGGCGTCACCCCGAGCAAGCAGAGCCGTATTGCACACAGGTGTTCAGCTACGGTTTGGGTGGGTGAGCTCTGCAGCAGGAAGAAGCTTTTATCAAGTTGCCCCGAGCAGCAGAACGAAATACAACTAACTAGTATCAGCTACGTGTCATAGCTGGCCTATTTCCAGGCAGCTGGGAAAAACAGCAGCTGCCCTGATGAGTCCATGGAGAGCCTGACATTACCGGGCAGTACCTGCCCAGGGACTGTGAAACTGCAGGAGTGTTTTGGGATCTGCTTTGATTTTAGTTATCTAAGACATTTCTCATGAATGACGGATCTTAATGTGGGCTATTAAAAGGAACATCCAACAGCATCTTTCTGATGGCATGCAAAAACCGTTGGCATGAGTTCTGTGCCGTTTCTCCCGAGTGGACAAAAGCATCAGCCCTTTTTTGCCCTTCTGGGTGAGCACGTTCTTTGTTCTTCCTGCCAACCAGCACATTTCTAGATTCAAAGCATTCCTGATCCTGCTGGCACCCCATTATGGAGGGAAGCACAGATTTACAAAAGCAGAAATATTTGCTGATATTACAGGAAGTTGGTTAGCTGAGATTAGCAGCAGATTTAGTAGATGACCAGTTTTTTTTTGTGTTTGTTCGTACGGGAGCCATCAATGTTTCCAGGGAAGGGTGAAGAGAAGGGATTTGGAAGTATCTGAAAACTGTATGTTTTCTGCCTAGATGATGTGAAAGGCTGGAGAGCCAATGCTGTGATTGCTCTGGAAAGAGAGATAATTTAATAAATAATGTTTCGTCTCCATTCCCGATTTCATAATTGTTTTATCCAGGAATATCTTAGTGTTCAGGCCTGGCAAGTCACAGCCTGTGTGACTGGCGGTGGTGTGTAACTTCATTAACTCATTTACTAAAATCTGGCTTGGTGAAACCATGTTCCCCCCAGCGGTGGGATACCCAAAGAAAATAACTGAGTATTCATTTTTGGGAACTTGTGCTTGAAATATGTACTTCAAATCTGATCTTCGGATCGCCTCCCATTCATCAGTCCTCTTTACCCTCCCATTTTTTTCTCCTAGCTTTGCCATTGCTGCTGGGTGACTCAGAAGGAGTCAGCATAATTTATCTGTGTCTTTTCAGAAGACAAGCCTCCTAAAAAAGCAAAGAGTAGAATGATTTTTCAACAGATTAACAGCTGAGACCAGCAGGACTCAGTTTTGACCCCAAACTTGTCTGTGCAGACAGAATGAACAAACACATAGAATTCAAGGCATGCTAAACTGATCCTGTGATAAACACCAACATTTTTAATCAAGTGGAAAATCAGAAAGGAATATCTCATTAATGTTATATAGTACTCACAGAAATGTGAATTTAGCCTGCAGAGAAATTTCTCTACTTTGACTACTGATTTTAAACAGCACAGCATTCTTTTTCCAGCTTAATGTTTCAAATAGGAGAGGAAGCCAGATGTACCAAAACAACATAAAAAAAAGACATACCCTTCCTAGGAAAGGTATTTTTTGTTGCAAAATACCATCTTAAATAATGATACTGCTGTTCTCGGTCTTGTTGACTTTTGCACCAATTAGTCATCAAAGTGAATCTGAGAGGTGAGTCTTCATGGATTTTGGAAAGCAGTGTGTATCTGCCTACTTGTTTCAAGACTGGATTGCTCTACCAAGATTCATCTCTCTGCTCAGCTAATAAACTACAACATACTTACCAAAATGAAAACAAGCAAAACCTCTGACCTCTGGAGCTGTAGGTAACTTCCTTTTTCATGTAGATCTCAGGCACTGGAAGCTTCTTAGGAAAAATGCTTTCAGGCTTTTTGTGGGAGTTTTTGGAGAAATTACAGAGATTTTGCTTTTTATTCAATAGTGCAAGGAATGGTCACTGACACACGTACTACAGAATGCTCACAAAATGTCAGCCATCCTCAGAAACGCTGTGTAGTCAATGTCACCTCTAAGCTGACATGCATGGCATTTACCAGCCTTCATTTGCAAGCACACCCATCCATGAAGAATTATCTCAGTGCTTCTGGTTCAGCACAGAAGTACACAACCAGACACATGACAGTGTCTGTCACAGCATAGTGAAGAAGCTGCTCTAGGCACTGCACATACCTAGAGACATGTGGAAATCCTGCCCAAAGGGATTTACCCAGTGTCAGTGTGCTGCCGAGATCCAGCTGGCCCAGGGGCCTGCAGAAACTTAACAAGGATTATCTTATGGCAGAAACCAAGCAAGAGCAGATTCCTCTGACAAAGCAGCACAGCATTTGCTGAGGAGCTGGCATGGGCTTATTGCTGCCTGACCTGAATATGACCCTGTCCCAGTGGCCCGTGCCCCTGGGGGCACCCAAGGCTTTGAGTAGCCCCAAGTCCCACTTCCATGATAGAGCACATGGGGCACCTGCCGCCCTCCCAGCAGCAGCACAGGTCTGAGCTTTCTCCTCCCTTTGCTCTCCAGGCATGGAATATCTATGGGGCGTGGCAAGGATGGGAAGGAAAGCAAACCTTACATCTAGAGCCCTGCTCAGAAGACGCTAGTTTTCTTGGAACCTGTCCTGACACAAAGGTTCAAGTCTCAGCAATGTAACTACCAGGAAGGTCTTTTTCTTTAGGTTTAAAGCAGCTCTTTTCAAGCTCCGAGTGACTCACAAAGCAATGTGAGCAGAAAAGTTGCTGACTTTTCAAACAGCAGAAGTAGAAAAACAGGAATTTATTTTAACAAACAGCAGCACTGTGCTGGCTGCTCATCAGCTTTTGGGGCTGTGACGTTTACTGCAAGCATGCAGCATCCCTGTTGCCACCTGAGGGGTTCTACCAGTGTTCATTAGATGCTGGTATGTGTCACCCAAACCTTTGCACATAAGGATACCACACAGCCCAGGCTGACCTCCCTCCTTTTGCTGTATGTGTCATGCTGAAGCAGTCACCTGAGATCCCCAGTCCCTGCAAAAGCAAAGCAGGATGAAGGCCTGTTATGAAAATCATATTAGTCTGTTCACTATGCAGACAGCATTGCTGGGAGGTACTTTTTCTCCATGCTGGTAAGAGGGTATGTTCCCTTCAGCACTTTTATCAACAAAGTCTTTTCCAGAAACTGGGAGAACAAATAGCATTCTGTGCAAACTCCACCAAAATTAATGTGACTGATGGCTTACTTAACATTAGATATTACAGGAGTCTCAGGGAGTACAGGAGTGGACAGATGTCCTCACTGGAACATGCACATGCAGCAAACTTCTAGGAGTACACAGGCAATAAGGGCATGCTGGGAGATGGGAAATGCTCAAGCCAACAGCTTGTTTTAGCTAACAATGTAGTTAGCATGTTCTCTCTTTCCTTTTTTTTTTTTTTTTTGTTTTTTTTGGTTAATGTTTAGATGAAACTGCTAACAAGAAAGCAAGGAAACCCTGCAGCAGAACTTCAGCCTAAGATCCCAGCACGGGAGCTTTGTACTGTAGCTTCAGTGTTAGTCAGAGGGGGGGGCTGGGTGACACCAAGGGCAGGCAATTGGTGCTGGCAGGAGATCTTGCTGTCAGGAATGGGGAAGTGGAGGAGATGTGGGATTCCTCACATTGCTCAGTTGCTTTCTAAGTAATGAACAGGTTCATCCCTCTCAGTACATACCTGAGTGCAGGACCTACTTGCAGCTCCCACAGAATGTTTCTAAATGGCTGCAGAGGACTAGCTGTGTTGCTAGACACTCACTGAGTAAAAGGGGAGAAGACATGAGGAAGATCAGTAGAAAACAAGGCAGCAATCCAATCAGATAACCTGCTGACAGAAGGCTGTATCTCTGAGGATTGCACTCAGCTGGCACTGTCTCAATACAGACTAGGCATCAGGTGGCAGAGCTCACATGCCAAGGCTGCTGCCTCCCATGCAGGTCGTGGTAGTCATTCAAGTACCTCAGCAATCACTTCTGGGCAGACTATAAGGGAAGCAGAGATGTGAAGTGCACACCAGGCCAGGAGTGACTGCCCACCATGACTCCCCTCCCCTTTGCAAGTCCTCCTGAGTCACATGGCAAAATAGTCATTCAGATCTTCAAGTATTGAAGTCTGTTCTAGGAATAACATCGGACCCTGAATCTCAATTTGTATATAGGGTGAAAGACTGAATGAGATAAGGGTGAAGTCAGACACTTCAGTGGAAGAGTTGCCTTAAGAACTTCTCCTTAAAAAGGGAAATTAGTGAATTTTTGGATCCCGATATGAACAAACAAAAGCTGAGGGGACCTGCAATTCCTATGTACTATCATCTGTGCAGAATCCTGCTCTACCCAATGGAAAGTCCTTTCAGAAATCTGCCCACAAAAATCCCCAAAAGACAAGGATGGAAACTCTTCCGAAAAGGACTGTCAGATCCCAGACTAAGGAGGGACAGAGAAAACAGAATTTTGTCTGACATCTCCCTGCAAGGAGCTAAAAATCTGAACCTGCTAGAGAAAGAACTAAGCTTGAAGCTTTTTCAAGCTTATCTGGAAGGAAATGTGATATTTAAAGTGAAACTTCAGTCTTCACAGTCAAAACATACAGAAGGACGCAATGTAGTTCGTTTTTGGGCAAAATATTGGCACCAATAAATCTCTGGAAAATATGGTGAAACCAAGAAAATCATAGGCTTCAAGACCTGAATGAATCACTTCTATTATTCAGTCCAACTGCCTACAGAGTCCTGTGTACAAAAGGTTTATTCTTTTTAAGCTAGTCTAATTTAAGGAGCTGACTTTCAAATTCACGTTGTCAGGTCAGGATTTAGGGTGTTTAGTTAGCAGCAATTTAGAGAGCTTAAAAACTGCTTGCAACCTAGCTACTGCAATTCTTGCTCTATAGGAAAGCACTTCTTGGATGCGTCACCCAAGTATTTCAGTATTACATTAAAGGCCTCCTTCCTTGCTTTGAACTTGGGAGAATTCAGGACTGCCAGCACCAGTCTTAACCATGGCTTAAGTCAAAAATAACCACAGTTTAAGTAAAAAAAAAAAAAAAAAAAAAAGACTGACTTTTTTTCTGTTTTGTTTTGGAGAAGTATCTAGGCTTAAAACTGTAAAGCAGTTGCATGGCTACATGCCAGAAGGAAGTTCTCAACATAGCTATTTGCACAGCATTGACCTATTTTTAGTATATGGCTAGGGAGTATGATTCTTCCTCCTCCTGTCCCCAGACTCTGTAATGCCCTCCACTGCGAGGCAGGACTCCATAGGACTTTTCTGAACAGGAGTAAGTATTTTCTTTGGCTGCTGATGTGAAAACACACACAGGGTACAAAAAGCAGGGCAGTACCAACCCTGGTTGGTCCCTTCTCAGTTTGAATATTGTTTGACAACAAACAGAAATAAGCAGAGAGCTCATTTTAAATGCAGAGACCATCTCTGGCAAAAGTTCAGATAAAGGTTTAAGATTGCAGCCACCATAATTCTGTAATAATTGGATAAAAGATCAGTAACTCCAATTGCAGGATGACTGCAGTGCACTTGTGAACACAATGAAGAATTACCAGTAAGTTGTATCCCACACATTTATATGAAGTACTGTTGTCACTTCATGCAACAGAAATGTATTTTGAAGGTTTTCAATCAGGAATTTGGGAGTGCTGAAGTACTCCTGGAAATTAGAAGTAAAAGAAGACAGAATGTCTTATGCTGGGTGGTGTTGGAAAGTTCATCATAACCAGGCATACATGGGCCACTCCACAAGAGCACGTCAGTTTCCCCATATTTATCAGTATTACCACAAGCACTGTTTTAACTGAAAAGATGAAAACGGAAATGCATGACTCTGAGCTTTGAGGTCATGCTCAGGACCTTTGCCAGTACAGTGTTTAACTCCAGAACAGGGGTTCTGACTTTCCTGCAGAAGACCTCTGTGTGAAAATGAAGGGGGCAGTATTAAAAATAGAAGCTGGGAGGGACTTCTGTTGGTGTTATCCCCAGCACCTCTAACCTACATTCACACCAGGCCCAAAAGATGCCCACTAAGTTTTCCTATAAAATTTTAAATTCTACATATTCACAACCCCCCAAGGAAACATATTCCAGAGCTTAACTCTTCCTGCTGTCAAGGCCAATTACCCATTTGGATGTCTAAGCTTATTGCTTCCTGCAGCAGTATCATCTGCTTTTCTTGTCCTATCTGCAGTGGTGAGAACTGTTCACTTCCTTCATCTCTGCAACCGACTCTTATAGATCTGAAGACATGACTCTCCCATCACCTTAAAACAAGCCTGATCTTCCATCCTGTCATCCCTCTCATTGCTGGGTTATCTCCAGTTGCTCCACATTTTCCATGAAGTGCAGTGCTTACAGCTGGATACCATATTCCAAGAAAGGCTCTCTTACTATCATATGAAGAAGGATCATGTCACACATCTTGCAGACTACATTTCTATTCACACATTCCACAACAATTTTTATTTATTTTTTTGGCAGCACACTCTTGCCACGTTCAGCTGGTGACTGTCTATAACCCAAAGGGTATTCATCTGTACCACTGCTGCCCTAGCACTCTGTCTTGTGCCATTCTGTAATTGCTCAGCTGACTGTTGCTTTGGAAGTGCAAAAATCTGCATTTGTTAAATCCACTGTTGGATTTTTATTTTTTATTTTTATTTTTTATTTTATTGAATTGCTGTTACTTGAATTAACTTTGAGTTAACTTTGAATTCTAGTTGCCTTCTACTCAGCCAGAAGTTAACTCAGACTACTCAGACTACTAGCTCAGACTACAGGTGCTCTCTACAGTTTAATCAGCATATACCATCCAAGTCATTAATGAAAACACCAAATAATATCAAGTCACAGCAAAAGCACAGAGAATCCTAATCAACACACTCCTGCAGTCTGACTGCATGGAGTTTTCCAATCAGGTTTCCAAAGCCTTACTTTTAAATTGGCCTCACATAGACCACATTCCCCTCCCTCTTATGGAAAGTCATTAAAATAAAGCTGTACCTACTGCTTCTCCTTTTTTCAAAGAAGTTTGTTATGTTGTTGTGAAAGAGCTACATTAGCCTGAGTCATTTTGATCTTTCTTTTAGAGGCCTGCAGGCAGTTTCTCTGTTTCATTACTTTTCCTGTTTAAATTACTGGCTCAGAGTTCTGAACAGAAAGGTAGAAGCAGAGACACAACCTTAGCCTTGAGACTTTACTATATCCCTCCTCTGTCTTTAAAGCTTGAAAATAATTCACTGTGTGGGATACATGATCCAGGCATAAAGATAACTACACTTACTTTGCCTATGCTGCAGATCTCTTACATACGGTGTATTAAGTAGAGCTCATTTAAGTGGGGGCAGAGGACAAGTACTCACCACTCTGCCCTAACATCATACTGTCCATGGACAATGAAAATCCTTTGCTCCTGTGTGGATTCCTTTGTCATTATACTAAGATTGCAGTGACCAGCTTCTCACCAATATCCTCAACTTCCTTCTTTGATCTCCCAGCTGACTGAATTAAAACAAACAAACAAAAAACACACATAAAATGAAATAGATGTGCATCCAGTAACTACTTCCATGGCACTATGTGGTAGAACTGCTCCCAGCATCAAACTTGATGTGATCTATAACAACTTCTTCATGACAAAGAAGTCTGTGCTGACTGGAGATATGACTTCCCACTTCACAATAAATACCCACTATTTCATTAAAATGATTTCTTGTTTAAGGTGATAACATAAAAGCATGTAGCTCTTAAAAAAAAAAAAAAGTTTTTGCCATTACATTTCTTGATATTTTAAGACCACTGAATTTTATTGCTCTCTCACTCCAGGAAGTCATAGAATCATAGCATGTGAGATTATTTGGACAAACCCAGCACCTTCCAAGCAATCTTTTTGTTTTGTTAATATTTTACACTTCATTTATGATTCCAGTGTGCATCCTGAGTTTATCTGGTCTTATACAATGTAATTATATTACTTTCTGCAGTCTTAGTCTAAACTGATCCATATAATACTGACCTTCAGAAAGTTCCTGAAAGGTGAGAATGGGAACCTTTAGTGAGTCAGCCACTTCATATTACTAACAAGCAATAAATACAAAGAAGGTTAACCATTATGCAAGTTAAGAACAGTACACAAATACACAGATATCACTAAGCCCATACCGTAGGTATGTTTTCTCACTTCTCTTCTAGCAAAATTTTACGGGTCTGTAACTTCAATAGGAAATATTGCTTTTAATGCATTAAAATGTCAGTTTTAAAGTTATGCTTCCAGAAAAAGGACAGACATGCAAATATGAAATTCATAACTCATTTATTGAATATATATATATATGCAAGGATACCAATAAAAAGAAACTAATACTGCAAACTACAACTTTGGAAGTAAAGCCAATATAACAGGAACAAAATATACATAACATTGTAGATAGGAATGCATTTACCCTCTTTTACACATTCCTTGTCTTTACACCTAATGTAAATGTATGCTAGAGCAAAAGCTGCAAATGTTAACCTAACCTGAGTGCTTTTTGACAAGAAACAGTTCTCCAGGATCTTTTAAGGGTTGAGATGTCACTGCTGACTAATGAATGTGCATACATATGCATATATGAAATTGGCTTCAAAAAGTATATAAATCAAGAGCTGTGTTGTGTGTTTTGTTTTTTTTTTTAATCTCCATCACTAATACAGTGGAATCTTTTCCTTGTGACAAGGAAGAAGGGCTACTATTTGATACAATGTACTTTCAGTTCTGTTCAGATTAATTTCATCTAATGAGGATTCATTTTCTTGTCAATTTGATTCAGCACATTAATATTTTTGGAATGCACTGATCATCACCTGGCAGATAAGTCTGATATTTCAAATACATTATCACATCTTCATCTCTCACTCTGTTTCAGTCTAAAGTTATTCCTCAAATATGCTGCAGTAAGAAGCAAGCCCTCTTCCTTTTATTCCATTTCTTGTACACTAAATACCAGACATTTAGAGCCAGTTCAGTATAATCTATCATTTCAGATCAGCACAGCTCTTTGTACCTTAAGATCAGACTTTGTGGAGTGTAGGAGATGGACTTAACTCCTGGAGGGCAGCAATAATCTGGTGTAACTCCTACTACAGCTTTATCACAGAGCCTCCTGTGGATCAACACCTGCTGAATAAGCAGAGCTTTAGATCACCTAATCTGTTTCATCCTAGTTAGCTGCACAGATGCTGGTACTGAACCATCCTTTTGCCCTTCTTTGAAATGGAGTAATATCACAGCTTACTGCTATGGTGTTTGATCATGCCTTGGGACTTTGGCATTACACCAGCTGTATCCTCAAGTAATTTGAACAATACCCTTCTGATGCCTGTCCTTCCTTGGTACAGTCCTTTCTTGGTATAGCACGATCGCAGATCTGTTAATATAGAGATACAGTGAGTTGGGGAGAAACCTCCATTCCAGAGGATTCCAGGAGACTTTAACAGCACACATTACTCTTGATTACACTCGTGAGCAAAAGAAATGCCCAAAGGCCAAAAAAAACTCAAATAAAGTGAAACCAGTTTCGTAAGACAAGTTCTGTTAAATTCAAGAGTTCTGATTGTGAGATGAGAACAGAAGGTGCCTATAAAAAAACAAAACAAAAAACCAACCAAAACCCATCTCATTAACAAATAGATTGCATTAATTTACCTAGCTAGTTTAAACATACCTATTCCACCTATAGAGCACTTCCATTACTTCTAACATTTCTGGGAACGCAGTAGATGCTCCAGAATATTCTTCAATATATGCTTGCAAAGATTACATTACTTTACCAAAACAAACAAACAAAAAACCCCTCAGACAGACTGTCTGAAATTCCAAGCTAAAATACACATAAAGAGACAGTAATGGCAGTATTTGTCTTAAAAAAAAAAGAAAAAAAAAGAAAAAAAAGGATGTAAATGTTGTATACTATCATACATTGTCATGCTTTTAAAAACTACAATTAAGGACATAAGAGATGTACAGTAAATACACTGCTGAGGTACATTTCTTCTAAATATTAACACCACAACATAATTACTCCCCAGCAGGTAATGCTACTTGGGAACATATAAATACAATTTTTACACTGTAAGGCACTTTTACCCAGCATACATAAGTTGAAGTCAGTTATGACAAATTTGAGGTTTGTAAGAGAAAAGATTTTTGCTTTTGACATTATTTCCATGAATTTTGGATTAATGACGATTTAGTCAGGCCATCTCAGCACAAGGAGGTAACAGGTAACCAGCCACTGTTCTGCTACCCGAAGGTAAAGTGCTGCTCTGGTTCTCAGAGGCATGGAATGGGGAAATTTATTTCACAACAGATGAATTACTGGACTGAATATTATACTAAGCAACGGACACAACATGAATTAGAGCTCAGTCTCAAGTACAATCAGTATGCTGGCAGACCTACCCCCATGCACCTGTCATCCAACCCTAGTTAAAAATACAGTAGATGCAAACAAAGTGCCTTTATTTCATGGGAGGGCCATGTCTGAGGCACAAATCTATAAGTAATTTAAATGCTGAAGGACGTTATTTTGCATTCTAAAACTGAGTGGCTGAAAAATGTTTGTATTCTCAAAGAAACAAAACACCTTGATAGACAATTTCAATAATCGATCTGTCATTGCAATTCAAGTCACGCTTTTAATTTTGAAAGTTACAAATACAAAATAAAAATGATCAATGGCATCATGTTTAGAGCAGTAACTGAGTATTTTCTGTACACAGCAATATTTCTTTCCAAAACGGTATTATTCTCCAGGAAAGCAAACAGAATTGAATGAATTCTAACAGGTAAAATGTTAGAAAGTCTAATATACAGTAATTGAGTCCCTCAAGACATTAAGGGAATGCATAAGAAGACAATGACACACGTTATATTATTTAAAAATACAAGTAAAAAATGCTACAGAAACTCATGTTACAAAATGAACTGTTTTTGCAATACCAATCACAGAAGAATTGTAGCAGTTTATAGTCAAATCAGTGTATTTTGCTCGTTTCTTTCTTTCAAATCTGGGAGTTTTGTTGGGAGTTCAGAGTGAAACAAGGCAAAACCCTAAACAATGCGGTGTGATAGCAACAGACAAAGTGGACTAGATTCAGCTTTTTGGTTTTATTTAAGTCAGTCTGAGAATGTGCTTTAACAGACCAATCGAAGAAGCTTGGAGCCATTAGAAATGACAAGGTATTTTGAAAGCAGTCAGGGGACTGATCTGTTTGGTTTGGTATAACTTAGATCTGTTTGTTCCCTAAAGGAACATCAAAATCTAGAAAGAAAAATTCCATGATGTGATTGTTGACTTGACAGAAAGTGGAGAAAAAAAATGAATCACCAAAACAGTAAGGATGATAAGCAGTTTCTCACATAGTGGTCATAAGATTAAAAAATAAATACCAATCTAGCAAAAAAAAAAAAAAAGGTTGTTTCCTCATCCTTCTTACAGAATATGGGACCTCTATGCATATTCTGGACTAAACATGAAGTGTTCCACACAACACGGAACACTTGAGGTATGGACGTCAGATATGGTGGCTAAATTCCATAGTGAGTTAAGAGTTGTAACGCTCTGAAGAGAAAAAAAATTGGGCTTCAGAGTCCAAGCATTTATATAGTAAGGTTTTAATCACACTTAATGAAGTGTTCTTTGTAAATCAGAGACACAGAAAGAAGTGGGTCCTTGGGGAAAGAATGAACTACAGCCCTTTGGCATGAGTTCTAAAGCTCACAGCTCAGAACCAACAGCTGCTCAAGTAAGTCTCCCGCAAACAATGCTGGGTGGAATGAGCAATCACAACAGGAACAACCTGAAATGTTCAAGCGTGCTTCGATGTACGCTGAGTCCTTTTCTACTGTGTGCTTTGCAAGCAAAAACAGAGAGCGGCTTTCCCATGTATAGCCTCTGGAACTTGTATATGAAGAAAATGCAAAATTCACAACGTACCAGCTTGTTGCCACCACCAATTTTTGTCCACGTTGTTAATTAAACTAGCTAAGACCTTCCCTCTTTGCATGAATCCACTAAACAACTTACACATTCCAAATCTTAAGGTTTTTATTCAGTCCAGAAATATAGATCTTACTTCATTTCAATGTCTGCCTTAACTTTTGACACTGTACATATTACATATCATTTATATAGTGTTTCATTTTTTCCAGACACTGCAGACTACAAACTACATAATATTGACATGTAAAACTCTGCCACTTACTGAAGGCTCACACACATGAACGTTTCAGGCAGTTCAATGAAATTTCTAACAGAGCTGGGTAGTAAAAAGTTACTAACCCTTTTCTGAATTTAGAAAACAATTTAAAAGAATTAGTAGTTATGATGTCTTAGCCATTCCCAGTTCTATAACTCTGTCCCTTGAACCTGTTTAAAAAATGATGAAAACAATGGTAAATTTAAAATCATACAGAAAAGCATTTAGCAGCTCTGATATCACATCTATATTTAGCAATAGAAATGAGGGCCTGCTTTCTTATACTGTTACAAAGACAGCTGGATTTAAAAAACAACAAATCCTCCCCATTTTTCTATAATGCCAATAAAAAATACTTATCTGCATACACTAGATTTAAATACTTCACTGCAATAAACTACGTTAAATGGATATTGCGTTTCAGTCTCGGTAACAGATCTGTCAGGGGTAACTTCCATACCTAGTTTCCATTGAGCTGTTGCTGAGGAATGTCATTATGGTCAGTGCCTGATTTCCCACGGCTTTTGCTTTCTCTTTCTTCATCCTCTTCATCTCTTTCATCATTTCCACTATGGTTTTTACAATAGAGTCTAGTGCAATGAAAGAAACAGTGAGGATTTTTACTGAAAATATCCATCAAAGATGCTCTCCTCTCAATTAGTTTTGAGAAGTACTACAAGAAAATTGGTAACTCACATAATGTTTTTCAGCCAAGAATTAGTTAACGAGAAAGAAAATAAGGCTGTAGAAAAGACTAGCCAACAGAACTTGGATCAATTCTCATTTTCAAAAGACGCTGCTACACTGCTCACAGAATGCCCTCTTGTGGGCATCAGAAACTCCACCACAGCAGCAAGGGAGTAATGGAAGTCGGGGGATCCAAATAAAGCCAAAATAAAGCTACAAAATGTATCCATATGGAGGAATCAGATTATCCAGGGCTTCCATAACAGAATTAGTTGATTAATTAAGGAGGAAAATATCTTAACTCAAATCACTGTTTTTTCTCAATTTGTGTATTACTACAGAACTCCAGAAATTTGAATTCAGAAGCCTAACTGAAGTATTTCGTATAGTTAACAGTTACTTAATAACATATATATATATATATGCATATTTAAAAATAATACATCTGACGTCAAGTTGGGCAGAAGAAGTGCCATGCAATATCTTCACTCGCATTATAGACTCAAGATTTACATAGGTCCTTACTTATAAATTCCTCGTGACATATTCTCGATGTATTTAGCTTTGTCTTCTACTCCACAGTGGTAATGGTACGTTTTTATGCAGGCTTTAATTTCACACCCAATAGTAGCACCAGGCTGGCTGCAAAGCGTGCATTTCTGTTTAGGAAAAAGAAAAGAACGGCATTGCTCAGCCTTTCCATCCCTTAACACTCTGTTTGCATTCAATTTAGTGTTCCTCATGTTTACAGCAACTGTTTTGGAAGACAGTAATTTCTCTGGCACATCATCCTTCCAATAAAATTGGAATCAAAGATATTGTAAAACAAACCTACTACAAATCTGAACACTCAGATCTACCTGTCCATTACACTGAAAACTGCCACACGCAGTTTACTGCAGTATTGCTGCATTTCCAAGTATTATTTTATTACCAATTAAGTTAGTGTTTTGATATACTATTTTTTTCAACTGACAGTGTTACTAGGTTTTGCTTTCCCCCCTTTTTTTTTTCTCCTGCAAAGTTCTTAACACTTTTAAGAAAATCTGTAATTTTAATAAAATACAATGTGACATTTTGCAAAGGTCTTAACACTTCCATATATTAAAACATCAAATCAGTTGGAAAGAAGTCACTCCAGTAATGGACTCTCTAACCCTACCTGTAGTTTTACACTGACTACTTCCACCAACTTTACTTTTATTCTCTTAAAGTAACAGGAAGGCTAATGCCCATTTACAAATGTACACCACTGTAAGAAACCCTAAATAGCACATGCCCAACCACCACTAATTATAAAGGTGATACCAATCCGGGTAGCTATGCCAAAAGTAAGGATACATTTCAATTTTGTATTAAGAAGTAAATGGAAAAGGTTGTTTCACAAAGGAAGTAGGCAGACCTGTATATACCCCAGTAGAATCAGTAATGTATTGTCTACAATCTGCAGATACCTACCATTCTTTTTCCTCTCTTGATTTCCTGAAGTACAGTTTTGATATCAAAATCACCAAATTCTGCCCTTGATGTTGTTGTTAGCTGGACAGTGCCAGAAGAAAACAACTGTAAAACAAATAAGTCCAAAATATTCTCAGGTCACCAAACATGGATAAAAAATTACGTGCACGACTCACAGAAGGGGACGTTCTGCAGTCAGTTATCTCAGGCTAAAAACCATTAGCATGGTGAGTGTTCTGTCTGATACATCCACCTGACTGCTTTAACTACATTTGCTACTTCAGAGAGATGTATTTTAAAAGAAAAAGGAGTAGACAAAAAATGCTGAAAATATAAAGGAGTAAACAAGAAGCATCATTAAATGTCACCAAACCTTTTAGGAGTACTCTGTTCCCTTCCCAAGACTGCCAGCTCTGTGTCTGGTTAGGCCAGCTATAGGAAGACCACTGGTATATGGATTGCCTGCAGTATTTATACATTTTGAAGTACGATAGAAACTGCTGAGGCCATCCTACAAGGCACTACTTCATTCACAGAACTGATCATGTGAAAGACAGCACTATTTGCTCAAGTGCACTGAAATTAGCAAATTCTCTTCAAGATGACAGCTTTTCAAATGCAATCATCTCAAGGCAAGAATTTTCTAGAACTTCCACATCCCACTCTCTACTTGAGTCACATAGGCTGGATCCACTGGTCAGAAAATGAATCAAGTTCATTGATTCTTCCTGGATTTTGCCTGAATGCCTGTGGAGCAAAGGTGCTTGTACTGAATTTGTGGAGTGGATTCTTTGAGTTAATTATTTTTCTCTTTAAATACCATGTATGCATTCTGACACTCACAGAACATTTTTAATATGCTGAAGAGCTTCCCTGAACTAATTCCATCTCTGAGGCCACATCCAACTTTTATCCATACTGCCTGCAGTGAAAATAAATGAATTGCACATTTCACAACACTTCAATGCTTAAAGAGACCATCAGCAAGCAGACAACATTCACGCATAATTACATGTAAAGATACTGCATTAAAACCTAAAACAGAAATTCAGATAAAATTCATAATAAACTGATTAACAACAATGCTGCTACTCACCATGCACTTATAATGTGCTGCAGCCTTTTTGGCATTAAATATATGAAGCTTTCCTCTAGCTTCATTTTCTTCTTCACCTGCATGACAGAATCCACATTTAGGTTTTGTATCACTGGGGCTGCTTCTGTGGGGAGACCTGTCTCTCTGAAAGAAAAACATTTTACTAAAATATACTGTTGGGTTATAAATAAGGTTGCAATTTTAAAAGCCTGTGGCCACCAGCTGGAGGCTCAGACAAATGCAAATTTTAATTAAAATGATATTCACAAAGAAGAAACACACGAATGCTCTCTTCTAAGAAGTTTAGTGTATTTACTGCTTACATAGGAACTGCTTTCTATTTCGTCTGTGCCATGTGAAGATGTGGATCTAGTGTCTTCTGATTGCCCTTTTAAATTTGTTTTTCTTGGCTTTCCCTTACGACCCCTCCTTTTTCCTTTGGGAGGCGAAGGCTCCAATTCATGTTCGTTGATACTTTCTTCTAAATCTGCTTTAGAAGTTAGAAAACATCATCAAATAATAATAATAACCATCATTCTCAAAAATATCACACAAACCAGAACCAAAAACAGACAGGAGAAAAAAACAACAACCTGTATTTTCCTTATTTTAGTCAGAAATTAAAATAATAGCCTTTTCACATTTATTACAAGCATCCTGAAAACATCATTCACTTTTTTTTTATGTTCACATGTATGTATTATGTTCATATTACGAGTATTACGTTAAAAAGATCCAGAGCTGTGTCACATTTGAGAAAGCTTTAACTTTTCTTACAAATTTTACTTTCAGGACCAACACACAGCCTCGGATGTTTATTCCCATCTTCGATGAAAATATGACCAACATATGTCAATCCAAAGTTGAAAACAATTTTAATTTTGTTTTTAAAGATGCACACATTCAGTATAAATTGTAGCTGATCTTCTGCCAGTAGATCTAAGCAACACCTCTCTCCTCGCATTATTAATTGATGTATTTTGACTTAAGAAAAAGTCACACATTCTGGCTACAACATTAACCAGTTGTAGAACTGGAAGATATTTTGCCTCGATGAGACACATCTAATATTTCATTTTAGTTGCAGAACATTTTTGCATCTACACCTAAAAAGCAGGAGCCAGTTTACAGAAAATCATGGATGATTTATCCAACAAAATAGAGTGTTTATGGACCATTGAGAATATAAGAAAGTATATTTTGAATACAGGTATACCTAAAAAGTCTGATGAACTCCTTTGAAAATGCCAGACTAACTGCTGAATTGCTACACAGAGCTGTCTGGCATTACAGCAGAGTGCACTGCTGATTTCTCAGATGCATACAGTCAATACAGATCAAACCTGCAAATTTCTTAAGGTTGCTTCAACTACGATCTAATTAAGCCACACCTGATATTAATAACCAGCTCTACCTACTTGCTAGCAACTTTTCCACTAATCCAGCTCACAGGAACAGTTTTTTCTTCTAATAAGCAATATCCACCCCTGCTTAAACTACAAAGTTCTTTCAGTAACTCACTTGAAGAAAAATGTACGTACACTGCTATATAGATCTCAAAATCCAAGCCAGAAACATCATCACGATCCCAAAAATGGAAGGAAGACCTAATCAGAAGATCTGGAATCTATCTACTATACGTTAATGGGACATTTACCTGTGCTGATACTATCATTAAGTATTGTAGGGCACTTACCACCATTATTTCTAAGTTTCAATAAACAGATAGAACATCTTACTCTAAGAGCTGCTTCACCAGAACTCCTATTTCTTATCTCCTAGCACATAAAAATCAAATCACATTTATTCTAGCTCACGATTAACAGTGAATAACCTGCACAAAAGGTCGAAGTCAAAGCCCTGAAATATATTCCAAAGCCATAAAATGTTAGTACCAAAAAACTGAAGTCTTGCATCCGAGTGCATCCTATTAAACTTACTCTATCATATTTCTTGCTAAACTCAGAAGTAACTACAGCTTCTTGCACATTTGTTAGCAAAGGAAAGAAAACTAACCCAAACACATCACAACACGCTATGCTGAAATGTAATTCCCCAAAAGCTCTGTGCAGCTGTGTGCTTAGAAGGAGGCAAAGATTTGAGAAGAAATTCATACAAGTCTTCAAATCATTTTGGCTTAAATCTCCAGATTAATCAGCTATATAAACATATCCCCAAGTGATAACTAAAATACATAAATGCATCTACTACAACTTTCCTATGCTTCAGTATGCATCCTATTCTACACTGAGATTGCAATAGTACCACTTATTTTAATCTGAAAAAGAAAGAATATATGATGACAGGGATTACCTAGTGAAACAATGCATTCTACATTTCCTTTTCACAATTTACCATCTAAACTTACTTTTCATTTAACATTACTTGCTAAATTCTCAAAGCAACATCGTGCTATTTAAATGCCCTACCTCTCGGATTGCACATAGCAAGTTTTACTACAACCTAAGAAGTTATTTCAAAGAAAATAACCCCATCTTGTCTCTCATCATATATGAGACCTTCCCCCTAATACATTAAAAATATGTCAGTCCTTTGTATGGTGGCTCCTTATTGAAAAGAAGAGTCACAGACAAAAGCGACTATTAAATTGTTGAGTCTTTAAATATCATCAGCATATAGAAAGTTAGAAATATTCCTTTCAAAATCACTCCAGAGATTTCGCTGCTGTGTCCCATGAAGTGGAATGCAGTCCATTAACCAACATTATTTTTTTTAATCCGGAATCCTGTCAACCATAACACACTTAGTCCACCTTTTTTTCCTAAGCATTAAAGCATACTCTGAACCCTGCATACTCACGCTCTCACAAGTGGAAATGAACATTAACTGCAAAAATACAAGCAAATAGGAAAATCAGTTTCGTGTAAGAAATGCCACAGCCTCCTTTTAGAGTAAGTTCTCAAGTGCAATTTTTAATCTATAAGTAAAATATTAAAATGCTGTATTTTTAAAGGATGTTTCCAGCGTAACAAAAATCCACCACAATTTCACAGCTTTCCTGTCCTCAAAACTGCTAATTCCAAAAAAGTGAGAATTCACTGAAGTCCAGAGACTTGTTCCAAGTCAGCGCAATTCCTTGTGGAGTTCGGCCTCTCTGTGACGTGGAGCTATGGATTAACACCACTGAAATGTGACCATCTGCACTGCCACATCACTCTGCAAGACCAACACCACAGAACTTGAAAGTTTCTCCTTTTTAAGAGTGCTATGAGCTGGTGTAACAGTACCAAGGTCAAAGAAAATTATAACCAGCTTTAAAATACACCTGCCTTGGATGTCCTTTACTGTTTCAATAAGCAGTTTGGTTTGTGCCCTATCCCTCCCCTCAAGCCCACTGCCAGCTTACCCAGTTTCCCTGGCATCTGATGGTTGGGTGTTTCCAACTTCTCAAGTCAGCTTGAACTAAGGAAAACACAAAAAGTTGTTCAACTCCTCCCTCACCAGATGAAGTTTCATGATGGATATCACCCAAGCTCTGAATCCCCTGACTCCCTAAATATCCAACTGCCCCCATCCCCTATCCCACTACTGCACTGGTTTTTCAAATCACCACAATATTCTCAATACAAGTTTATACAAACTCTTCAAAGCAGGTATTCTATAAGCTTTCTGCAGAAGTCCCTAAATAACGTGTCTGAAAAAACAAGCTTAATATGCAATGTGTTCTCAGAAGGGAGGGTGTAAAGGGTTAGAAATCAAGAGGAAATATTTTGTTTTCAAAAGCATCTAAGAACATGGGGTTGGACTCAATGATCTCTGGAGGTCCCTTCCAACACCTACGGTTCTGTGATACTGTAAACTCAAATGAGCAGAGATGAGTAACAACAAGCCCCACATTTGTATTTTAGGAATCTATGAGCAGTACAAAGTACCACAAAAAGAAGATGAACAAACTTCTGTACTTTATAAACTGTTAACATGGAGACTCAGCTTTAGAGAGAAAGCTAAAGCTTTCTCTTTTGATCTGACTAGAGGGAAAAAGGATCAAGATGTTTTGCTGCTTAAAATAAAGCTTGACAAGAAGCTGAGATACCACTCATCTATTCTTTATTACTTGAGCTTGAAATAAACCCAGAATCGTCCTTTCCCAAAATCTAGGTTAAAGCAAACTAACATACAGAATTGAATGACTTAAAGGCTGTGAAACAGCAAAGAGAACGTGTTCAGCAAGGGCTAATGATGCTCTCTGTACCTCCCACGTTATCTTAAACAACGGACTAAGTGAGCCAGAAGCAAAGGGTCTAAGTCTGTACAAGGAAGATAAGCAGAACTGACTGGAGAAAGACATCTGCAAGTAGACTGTCCATACAAGAAGGACCGTCCATACAAAGAAGGACCGTCCATACAAAGAAG